>JBBBWG010011113.1:0-87659 GCA_037176905.1 Azolla pinnata
CTTCATGGATGAATCGTGAAACACATGCTTGAACTGTTAACGATGAACTGCTAAAAACACTTGCTTGCTAACGATGACCCGGCAAAAGTTCAAACATCGGCAACTCCACGATAAAAAAGATGATGTGCAGATAGTGCCCCACCGCTCCAATCTCTTTATATATCACAGAATCATTGATGCTGAACACTTCAACCATATTCGTCAGCGTGCTAACAAGAAACGCAGGAAGAGACGAGGATTTATTGAGCAGTTTGGAGGTCAAGCAGATGTAGCATATATGATGAAGGAATGATGAAGGTACAAATGATACTCTCATTTGGTTAGATTAGAAGGTCCCAATCAACCGCGGAACGGCAAGCTGTTCCGAATTTCGGCGATCAACTTCCGAAAACGGTCGGAAAACTACAAGAAAAGCACGGCGCGCTCAAGAAGCACGGAAGCGCATCTCGATGCTCTGAACATAGCCGGCGCCGACGAGAGAGAGGCGATCGTCGTACACGTCGATGTGCCCGAACGCATCGGATCCGGGGGGGCACTCCAGAACCGCTTCGAGCACGCAATGGTGAACCCCGTGGGAATCGACCGCGTACCCACCGGTGTGAGCATGACCCGCCAAGCAGGCTTTGACGCAGCTGAACTTGTGGATCACACCCAGCACATCCTCGTAGTTCCATAGCAGCGCTGCAGGAAGCGTGGCGTCGGGGTGGAGCGGTATGTGGGAGCAGATGATAACCTTCTCGTCGCGAGCAGATGCACGCTCCAGCACTCGATGCAGCCATGCCAGCTGATCTCTCCCTACGCCGCCGTTGAACATCACAAACCGCCTCTCCGATCCCACCAATCCATCGGGGCTGTTCAAGTCGGCGTTGGCGTTCTTCTCCTTGAGGATCCGTAGGGCCTCGTCGCGATGCCGGTGCCCATCGGGCCACCCTATGACGCTGATATCGTATCCGTCCAGAACCACGATCCTGAACCCCGCGGCGGCGACAAATGCGTAGTACGAAGCGCCGTTCTCGGCGGGTATTTCGAGCAACCGGTGCAGATCCTCGCGAGGCAAGTTGTAGAGACAGTGGTTACCGAGGACGTGATACGTCGCCACACCCCGTAGCCGCTTGAACACTCCCGCGACTCTGCCTACGGCATCGTGCGAATCGTGCTTCGGACAGTTCCCGTCCACAATGTCGCCGAGGTGCATCACAAATGCCAGGCCTCCTCGAGACCCCCACCGGCAAACAGCCCTCTCTAGCGCTTCCAGGCTATGGCGATAGTACCTCGGAACTCCTCCAAAGGAATGGCCGTCGGGAATATCGGCGTACTGGACATCTGTTATTATACCAAACGAGAACTTCGGTCTCACCATTCCTGGCAGCATCGATCTCTTCACGTAAAACTCGGAACCCCTTCACACACACACACACACACACACGATCCAACATACACACAATATGAGCAACAATATGGTGCTAATAAAGGAAACAACTCTCTCCCTCCCACTCTTTCTTGCTTGCATGGAAGGGAATCATACTATACTTACACCACGACACCACAGTTTAAACCAATCCGGATCTGATTATACGACCGCACTTAAAAAAGAAACCAGGGAAGCCAACTCTCTCTTCTAATTTCTTTGAAGAATCTCTACGACTTCAACTTATGTATATCTTCAGAAAGATCCAAGCTCCATGAGGATTTGCACAGCAACAAAAACAAATAAGCTCGGTTGTCTATGGCATTACTAGCTTAGTTTCCGTGTCATCTTTCAACACATCATTTCTTTCTGTGTTCACTGCATTGAAAACTCCGGCACCTAGCTGGGTGCTTCGCAAATGTTTACCGCGGTTGAAGTTTCCTCCTCCGTTAACCGTTAATATCTCATCATAATATCACGTGAACAACTTCAGCACCAATTTGATCAGTCTATGGCTCCGGTTTCGGTTTTGATTTCCATCCAATCAGCTTTGCATCGAGGTGTAAGAATGACATCTCATAATATCAATGCACTTTGCAAAGGGTAACACCCAGCAGAGTGCTTCGAACTTGACCTTTCTTTCTGTTCTATGATTTGAAAGAATAGGTGCTTTGCAGTTAGCCTTTCTTTCTGTTTTATTATTTGAAAATGCCAGCACTTAGCAGACTGCTTGGCAATGTGTACTCAAGACTTCACGGTTGAGTTTCATCCTACTCGTAATAATATCTATGAGCACCTTCAGTACTAGCTTGATTGCCCTACGGTTCCAGTTTCCTTTGATTGCAGTTCAGTTTGTTTTTCTTTCAGGCATAAGAACAATGTAGTTTACAAGGTGTAGCCGATTTCAAACATCCTCTTCAACCATTTTGGGGTTTCTTTAATCAAAAGCCATCAATCGGTCTATACATCTATTCATCTATGAAACTATTCATTGCTAACTACTCTATGGGTCCATCGATCTATATCTACATCGAAGAATATATTCATCCACGACACTACCCTTCCCTTCACCAATCTATACAAGTCTATTTACCCATGAATCTATTGATCCATCAATCCGTAAACCCATGAATCTATTGATCCACGAGTATGGAACGCTTGACTTGGCCATCGATGCTTATATCTGCTATAACCAGGATCTAACAGATCCTCGACCTAGCCACGGAACTTTCTTTCACGCCATTGGAGAGGATATGAGAGAAATCGAGAGAGAGAGAGGGAGAGAGAGAGAGAGGATTTACCTGTTTTACGTGAGGGATTTCTCTCCTTGCGAATACAAAGCTTTTATCTTTCTTCCTTCTTCCTCCTTCCAGTGCTGCTGCGAATTGTCGGTTCCTTCCATTTCGCCCGGATGGGGAAAGCTTAAATATGTGGGCGATTCAGTGAGGGTAAGATCTGGCAGAAACAGCAAGAAAGTTTTGTCAATGACATTCTCTGATGAAAATGTTTTACCAGTGAGATCCAAAATCAAATTGATAACACTAGTACTCTCTTGCTACCGATGGAGATTCAATCAGCTTGGCACGAAATTGCTCTTCCGTATAGATTAATAAGGGCAAAATCATTACATCTACGAAGAAAAACTTAGTTTTTTCAGCCACCAGCAGTTCGCCCTCTTTCACGGACTAGAACAATATTCCTGCAACAACATGCGATACCGTGGATGATGTTTGGCAACCACAAATGCCATGGTTTCAATGATGATCCAATTAAAATGAAGGTATAAGCAACTGTGGCCTGATTGAATGAAATCAATCGTCATTCAGATTGTGGAATTAGCTCATTGCTTGATTAGCTGCACTCATCGTTAAGACATTTGCGGTTTTAATTTGCTTGCTTCCTATTTGGTACCTTACCCATGCTCGTGAGCTCTCTCAATGCCAGCATTGGGCTACACTCTTAAATCCACATCACATTATCTCTACAATCAACCCATCCTGAGGTCGGTGATCTACAAGAAGAATCAGCGTACCGCAAATAGAACAATCTGATCTTCAATTACGTCAACGCCAGACATGCATCTCATTGGACATTCAGTTAACAATGACAACCTGTATGTAGTTGGAATCATCAGAGATTCATATCACAGAAAAGGAATGTGCAATTAATGAAAGCTTTTCCTACTGACACAGCTCAAAATCACTTCCTTGGCATCAAGAAAATGAATCAACGCTTCCACGAGAAAAGAACAAGTTGGAACATGAAATCTGGATCATAAATTCAAATATTCAAGAAAAGCTTTTGAGATATATATATCCTCCAACGAAAATGTAAGCATCCAAAATCATGTTAACTACAAGAATGACAGCCGTGAGAAAGAAAGGCTCGAACAGAAGAAGCTACAGTTAGCAGAACATGAACCCACTGAGAAGTTCGCCTGTTCCACTAGACATCACAAAAGTTCAGATTCTGCTGGGATACATAAAAACCCTTACTCTTCCACCCTGCAAAAACAGTAACAAAACTGTATGAGCATCCTCTAGCTTAGATATCAAGTTTAAATTTTTAATTCTTCTTCCTATTTCAAGCACAGAAACTTGACAATATTTATTGTCAAAGGGATTGTGTTTCCCTGTTTTCAATGGCGGCATCACTACATCATCATACAACATTGTCCAAAGTAGAATTTTTCCAAATTTATGTTATCTCTTAGTCTCAAAATTATCTGGATTCTGCCAGAAAGCCTACATTGTTTCCTATGCAGGTTTCCTACATTGTCAGAGGGGATGGTAATAAAGCACACAAACCTTTATATAAATCAGTCGAACTCGATACTACTCTCATATCACTTTTCGTTTGACATTTACAAGCGAAAAGCTATGGAGTTCTTACCATTGAAGAGGGAGGTAAGTTTTTCGTGAACTTAGCCCGCACAACACCACTGTTTCCATGAGGCTTGATCACACGTCCCCAGATTGATCTATATAGAGTCCCATTCTTCTTGGTCTTTGCCTTGTACACATAAGCAATCCTTTTCCCAAGATACCATTCCACTTCTTCCACTGTATTCACTCCCTCTATTTGGAGGAGAGAGACACTCGGATACTGGTTAGATTTCCCCCTGCAGAAAGGACCAGCGGTTAGAATTGAGCTGTGGACCAAACAAGAGCATGAGTCAACAACCACAAAATACTGTTGCTCAGGAACTAACCTTTTGTAACCGAGAATGTTCCCTCGAACATAGAGTCTGAAACAATCAAACACAGTTCGGAGTAAGAAACCCCCACAGCACATATATCGGCAAACAGAAATTTCTTATAATTGGCACAATCATAACTATCTCCGATGCAAGAGAAGCTTTTTTAGGTTCACTATTTTATGCATGTATAAAACTGACATTTAGTTCAAACATTGCAACAGACTTGTAAAACCCCAAAATTGATCTCACATTTCGCATACTTTTCTATGTGAGGAAGAAATATCATTGCCTTGCGTAAGTTCAGCAGTCCATAATATGCCAGAGTCCATTAAAACATCACAAATGCCATCAATAACTGATGCCTTCCAAGAATGATATCGAAATGCAGCAACATATCCACTCGTAGCCCAAAATCATTGCAGTAATTTACTCGTGCAATCAGTTCGTAGGATTGTATAAAACTAGGAATAAATTACATTCCGTCCAAGCGTAAATTTGATAAGCAGTAGGAAAAAGAAGCAGCTTTGACAAAAAGGACAACTATTAGAACGAAATCCAAGATGCCATTGCTCTTCTAGGGTTCCGAAATCCCGAAAAATGCATCTCAGGCTTCTAGCAGCACCGCGCGCATTTCTTGCCACGAGACGCAACAGACTTTGAGTCGGGCCAAAAATAATAATTTTTGCAAACTTATCTACGGATCGACGGTGAGCAGACACTCATTTTCTTTCCTCGTCGAGGCAGGGTCCAAAAACCGAAGGTACGCCGTCCCTAGCAAGCCTGATCAGGGATGAGGAGCTGATGTTTCCAGCTGGAGCGCACTAGGCATGAAGTCCAGAGACAGTGGGGACTCAGTGCACGGACTTAGGATTCGGGCAGCGAACGGATCGAGCTCCGGAAGCAGGCCTTTTTTTGGATCGATCAGATTCGGATATACATGAAATCGAGCAACGAATCGAGAGGGACTAGCGAGAATGGGAGAAGAGATAACGGACCTGACGCGCTCCCCCTTGGATTCCGGCATGGTGTCGAAGCCGCCGCCGCCTCCTTCAGCGTCGGGAGCAGAAAACACACAGAAAACACAGACGGAGATGAAGAGCAGAAACGCAGAGAAAACGGTACAGTAGTTTTGGGTGCGCCCAAAAACCCTAAAATCTCAGGTTTCACACCTGACGTCCGGACAGAAGAAAAAAATTCCGGGGTTTCTGCTCCAAAGATCAGTGTGCCTGTTTTCTCAATTTTTTGGGCTTTCTGTTTTCCAGAGATCCATCAAGTTCTGATCTCTCTAAGATCTGGGGATTTTTCTGCTTCCCGAGAGATCGACATGATTTGGTACGATCAACGGACGATCGGCGAGGCCGATCGCTGTTTAACGACACTCGAATTCGCCGACGAGCAGATTACGGGGCGCGAAGAAGCTGAAAACACGAGGTTATACACTCTTTCAGGTTTTTTTTTTTCTATACACAGCTCTGACGTTGTCTGCACGGTAGTTCGCCGATTTGTAGCCCGTGTAACCTCCAAAGAAGGTGGGATATGTAGGCTTTCGATTCGTGCTTTTCACGCGAGCGCACGCACGTTCCTCTACGGATCAGCAGATGGGATCAGCCTTGCTAAGTCGATCGACATCGTTGGGATCAGCCTTGCTAAGTCGATTTGTAGCCCGTGTAACCTCCAAAGAAGGTGGGATATGTAGGCTTTCGATTCGTGCTTTTCACGCGAGCGCACGCACGTTCCTCTACGGATTAGCGGATGGGATCAGCCTTGCTAAGTCGATCAACATCGTCGCGAGCACTAGGGCAAGCAAGTCCTGGCCCCGTAGTGTGAAAGTGGACGATGGAATCGAATAAACAGTGGTTTGGATCAATGTCACTCCGTGTTGCGCATGATTAGCAGCGGAAATCATGGGCTATTTTCCGCGATGCCATCAAATCATTGGCTGCAAATCCATCAAGAGGAACTTTTTTAGGCATGAAATATGCAGTCTGAGCCGCGAGTTTAGAGGAGGAAAATTTCCACCCCCCCACAAGCGACAAAGGTTTGCTGATTGTTCCGATCGTGTGTTCTCGACCCAGAATCGATCACTCTGATTTTCCGGATGGGGGGCCACTCTCGATCGAGCATGCACGCATCGACGGGGACATGTCGAAACGCGGGGGAATGCCCACATGCAGTTTTCGACATGATCGTACAAACATGCAAGCTTACCAACTTGGAACGCAAAGCAGATCGCCATCGGTTAGCCTGATCACAAATGCATACATACATACATGCATGCATTCAAACACATGCATACACACATGCAAACACGCCGGTTGACTCCGTGAAATGGCGACTTTTAACACGATGATCGTAACCATCCGCAATTGCCATCACCGCCCGCGATTCATTCCGGGAGAAACGACCTTTCTGGAAAGGCCCTCGTCTTTTGTTTTGTTTTTTTTAGCGAGCACTTAGTCTGCCGTCCTCGCTCGCGAGTTCGACTCTTGATTTTGTGAATGAAAAAAAAAAAGCGATGTTTTCCTCTCATATGAGCGACCCCTCCTCCTCGAGCTAGCTTTCGCAACTTAGCTTGGTTTCCACACAGAAGCAAATTTGCTTGAAACCAGATCGAGCGATCAAGGAAGCAAAGGAAATGAACAAACGAACGACTGAATGTATGTCGAGCCATCTGGTTAAGAAGACCCGATCGGGGGCGTAAATCGATCAAGAATCGGGGGCCCAACTGCCCATCATCGTCGGCCTCGACGATCCAATCAAGGAGCATGTCTCTCTCCCTTTGTATCAGTACAAATTATTCTGCTCAACTTCGCGATCAAATCCATGGATCCATCGGATTCGTTCCGCTCCCGGCCCAGATCAAATCCATGGATCCAGACAAAAAATTGCAGTACAGCAAAGAGCAGAGAGAGATCAAGTCAGCTGTTCTCTTCTCTTCTCTTCTGTCTTTGTCTTTCGGTGTGAATGAGCCCTTAATTTGGGGACCGGGGAATGTCCTCCTCTCCGCCATAGCCAAAACAGAGCTGCAACAGAGACAGGGCTCTGAATGCAGAGCAGAGCTTCAATGGCGTTCTTGGAGTAAATCAGCAGCGCCCGAAGCAGAAGCAGAAGCAGAAGCAGCAGAAGCAGCAGCGCACGAAGCAGCAGCAGAAGCAGATAGAAACAGAACCTAACTTCCGTTCTTTCTCCTTCCCTTACACCCTCCTTCCCTCCTGCATATCCCTTCCTGCTCCAACAACAAACGGAGGAAAGGCAACCCAAACTGCTCCCGAGGTCGCAATGTCGACCCTAGCACTTCAGCTGTAGGATAAGGGGGGGGGGGAAAAGAAGGAATCCGCTTCTTGGGTTTTCTTTTTGCTTCTTCTGTTGCACATGGGCGCTCGCTCTTCCTGCAATCGAGTCCCGCAGCACGCACTGGTTGAGGGTGACTGTATGCGACTGAAGCTCAGCCCAGCGAGAGAAAGAAACAGAGGGGGAAGCGAGTCCTCCACCGCCGCCGCCGCCGGAGGAACGAAGCCAATCGCTTCTATCTGCTGCTTGTAAACTATCCATGGAGCCTGTACCTGAACATCACCGTATTAAAGTCGGGCACTTTCTAGATTTCAACTTTTAGATTTTTGTGATTCATTCTGCAGTTCTCTTCCCCTCCTATCCCAATACCTCTGCAAACTTCTGCTTTGCATCTTATTCTTCTCTTGTTTTTCTTTTCTTTTCTTTTCTTTTTCTCCCAAATTGCAGAACGCAGATACTGATTTCTTCACAGAGTATGGAGAAGGCAACCGATATAGCATCCAGGAGGTCATCGGAAAGGGTAGTTATGGAGTGGTTTGCTCTGCAATCGATACACACACTGGCGAAAAGGTCGCTATTAAGAAGATCAATGACATATTTGAGCATGTTTCTGATGCCACTCGGATCCTCCGGGAAATCAAGCTTCTCAGGTTTCTTCGACATCCTGACATCGTCGAGATCAAGCACATCATGTTACCTCCTTCGCCTCGCGAATTCAGGGACATCTATGTTGTGTTCGAGCTCATGGAGTCAGATCTTCACCAAGTCATCAGAGCTAACGATGACCTAACCCCAGAGCATTTTCAGTTCTTCCTCTATCAGCTCCTCCGGGCTTTGAAGTACATTCACACGGGTATGGAATATTCATTGTTTGTTACTTGATTCAGGATGCTGCTGTTTTTCTTCAAGTTCTTTTTTTGAACATTTAATTTCATTTCCTTTTGAGAAGGCCATCCCTATTCAGAAATTTTGAATGCAAGTGGCGAATCACAATTTTGGGTTTCAAGGGCAGCATATTATTCTTAAACTCTAAGAACTGACGCATTAGACAAGAGTTTTGAGGACCCTTCCTTAATCGTTACCTGTACATTACATATAGAAATGTAACTAAAAGAGTCAGAGTATATTTGCTCCCTTTCGTGCCCTTTCCTTCAGTTGTACTTCTTTGTTACGGATTTGCTCTCGAAGTCTCTGATTATGCATATCTCGTCTCTCATTAGTCCTTCATCTTAACAGCAAATGTGTTCCATCGAGATTTGAAGCCCAAGAATGTTCTAGCTAATTCGGACTGCAAGCTAAAAATTTGTGATTTTGGATTGGCTCGGGTTGCGTTCAGTGATGCTCCATCGGCGATTTTCTGGACTGTATGTGACGTTCATTTCTATATATTTCAAAAGAACGAGTTTATGCTTTTTGTGTTCAAGATGGAACCATAACTAAGTGCTCATCAGGATTATGTTGCGACAAGATGGTATCGAGCACCTGAACTATGTGGCTCATTTTTCTCTAAGGTTAGACTTTGCGCTGCTCTGTATTAGGACTCAGGAATGTCATCAAAACTGTATTATTCCCTGTAGAACCTGTCATATCTAGTTTATGAAGCCAAACTTGTTGAAAAATAAGTAAATTATTGTTTGAGTTTTATATATGTTTTAACGTTGCAGGTAGATGATGTGGATTTATTTGCATTTTGAGTTACTGTATTAATGTAGACAATAGTACTTATATCAGTTAAGATATGATATTGAAGATGGGTAACTACCAAAGAAGTGCGTTATAAAGTTATAATTGTGTCTCCTTTGTCCGAATTTGATCTTGTTGTTCAACCAAGCATTCATTCGGAGAGTTTATTTTGACAGTATACACCAGCAATCGATATCTGGAGCATTGGTTGTATCTTCGCTGAGGTCTTGACTGGCAAGCCACTCTTTCCTGGGAAGAATGTTGTGCACCAACTGGATCTCATTACTGATATGTTGGGAAGTCCGGTTGCAGATGCCATTGCCAGGGTTAGCCCTCATTTGCTTGTCTGGTATACATTGTTTCTGTAGGATTCCATAAGGAATTCATGAAGCTTCTGGTACTAAACAGGTCCTATTCAGATTTTGCTGGTTAGGAAGTCAACACCACTTTTTTGCAAACTCTTTTTAGGCTTGTTTGTGGTTGTAGATGCCATTGCCAGGATTATGTCATTTTCCTGTCTGATACTCATAGTTTCTGCAGGATTGCATAAGGTTTTCATGGATCTTCTTGTCATGAAATGGTTTTTTGCTCAAATACCCTTGTCTGAAAATCTTTGCCACTTCTTACAAACTCTCTCTAGGTCTTTTCGAGATACTTGTGTGGAATTGAACGACATCTTTTAATGAACCCATACGGCTAGGGTGTGTGGAATCTTTGTTTTTCCTTGGTTGTGCGGTTATATGCTGTGCGAATCATTTCTAATTTTCAATCACCTTTGAACATAGGTTCGAAATGAGAAAGCGAGAAGGTATCTCTGCAGCATGCGCAAGAAGCAACCTGTACCATTCTCTGAGAAGTTTCCAAAAGCTGATCCTTTGGCGAGAGATCTTTTAGAAAAACTACTCGCCTTTGATCCAAAGGACCGGCCCACTGCCGAACAAGTATGCATCTAGGCACACGTCTCTTTCTTCATTAGAAGGGAGCCTTCGTGCTGCTAAAGGAATTTTAGATTATATCAGCTTGTGGCATTAATTGGAATGTTGTGGCTTAGGCTCTGGCAGATCCTTACTTCGAAGGTTTAGCAAAGATAGAAAGAGAGCCTTCAGCACAGCCCATCTCTAAGTTGGAGTTTGAATTTGAAAGGCGAAGATTAACTAAGGATGATGTGCGAGAGCTTATCTACAGAGAGGTTTGTTGGATTGATTATTTTATATTTTTTACATTGATATGTCTGCTGCTGGGCAGGTCAAGGCAGTTTTTTGGTTCTGCTTCATAACAAACCTTTACGTTGCGTGTTGAAATCTGAATTATTTTAGATACTCGAATATCATCCACAAATGCTGAAGGAATACATCAATGGGGCTGAGCATACTAATTTTATGTATCCAAGGTTCCTACCTTCCTTTCGAATCTCTTCAAGATGTGTTCCTTACCTATTGCTTGCTAATAATATGTGTGGTTTCAGTGCTGTGGATCAATTTAAGCGGCAATTTACTCATCTAGAGGAACACTATGGAAAAGGAGGCAATAATACCCCGTTGAGCCGTCAACATGCTTCTTTACCAAGGTAATAACTCAATGAGTAGCATTTCACTTTGAAGGTTTTTGACATTTGGTGAAGACTCCATTCGTAAATAACTTCTGTGTATTACTCTACTTGCTAACTTTACTTCACATTTATTGTTGTCACCTGCTGGAATTCAAGTGGAGTTCTCTGTTATATATGTGATTGGTAAGATTGTTAATTGAAAACCCTACAGAGAACGTGTTTTTGAGTGTCGGGAAGAATCCTCAAGGCAAGGCAAGGAGCAATCTTCACCGATTTCCGGAAGATCAGAGGCAGCTTCACATAAATTTTATCAAGGTAGGTGCGAGTAGAGTGTTTTGTTAGTTTTTCTTATCCTTGGAAACCAAAGGAGCTCGTAGCATCTAATAATAGGACAGCCCATAAACAACTGGGACTTAGTGCATTGTATGCTTGGAGGAGGGATTGTGGATTCTCACTGTGTACACTTCGTGGCCCTAAAGGGATTTAATGCTCTACAGGTGGAGCTGAAAGGTGCAAGGATGATGCAGAGTATGTGTACCAAAGCTCCAGAGCAGACTCTTCTTCCCTGGAGCGCACATCATCAGTGTACTCCTATTCAAAAAGAAGTCCTCATTTGCGAAGCGATGAAACTCGTGATGAAGAGGCATTGGATGATTTCATTTCTTTGCAGTCCAGGACACAAGCAATGGGAATTGGTGATGCAAATAAATTGCAGCCACGTGTTTATAATGGTGGAAATCCACGTCCCCAAGTTTGATACATTTTCTTGCAACATTGGAACCCAGTTTATGATGTATAGGTTAGATTCAAGGCTCCTCCGCCTAACTACCTTCTAACTGGTTGCCTCCGTTAGACTTGTACTATGCTTTTGTTCCTCCCCTTCCATTAAGGGGACTTCTAATATTCGATCCTGAGCTGAAGGAAAGATCTGTAAAGGCAGGTGTTTAAATACTTTTCAGAGTGATGCATGGGAAATATAGACTGGGTCGATCATTAATGGCTTGAGACCGTTGGAATGATTGAGAATGCAATAGACATCACAAAATGTTGTACCTAAGCTCAATTGATCTGCCTGATGATCACTTGACCTCCGTATTTGAAGAAACTCTTTGCTGCTGGAGATATTCATGATTGAAGCTCCTGATAATTCAATGTAATTGTATTGATTACTACTAATCACTGCGTCCATGTGGCAGTTGCTAAGATGCTACAGCAAACCCTTCCTACTCTCATTTCCTGTTAAGTCTTTTGTGTGTAGGTATGAACTCCAAATTGCTCTATGCCTTAATCTGGTTGTAAATTATGCTGATGCATAAATATACAAAGTTGCTTCGTGTTCAGAAAACCATTTGCTTCCATTTGATGTTGTTCAAGAAATTTCCACCATAAACAAGTGTGTACTTCAAGAAATTTCCACCGATTTCATTAACTGAAGTACACACTTGCTATTATTATCAGGCAATCGATCGAGAGCTTTCCTAATTGAGGGTGCTAAATTAGGCACTACTAGTACCAAAGCCAAATATATTCGCATGTCCAAGTGAGACCAGAAGATTTGTCCATTGCTGTTCGGCCTATACCTCACATGGGTTTCAGTGCCATTGTCATTTTGACATGTCATGTTAAACAAAACCCATTAACTGGGGTGATACATTTAACAAGATCAGTAAAAGATGAGATCATGTCGTGCTCTACTATATCTTTAGAAGTGGCTGATAATCCATTCATGTTCCTAGCAGCAAAGTCAACCATAGCTACTGTCCGATAGTATATAAGGCTTCAGTCTTAAATGTGGTACCATCAAATCAAGGTCAACCTGGAATATGAAATTGACCTAAAATCTGATGCATCACATCTAGTAATGTGGTAGCTTTCCATGAATCAGATTGGAATATCTGCTGGGCTGGAACGTAGTCTTAGGTACACCATCTTGCTTTAGTCTGAATCAAAATAGATCATAAACCCAAAATGATCCATTATGGAGCTGCACATACTACAGTATCATTTACAACTCAAATATTTGCACCGCTAAATAATATAGAGACGTCTGGATGGAACAGCTCAAAAGACGAAATGAAAAGCCAAACAAAGAGCATATGTTACTCCAAACGTAACTTAGCGCAGTTAGCTTTAACACTGGTTGTAGTGTATGTAGATTTTACATTGAAAGTTATCAACGTTTTAATCTTCCGCACACCATTATTCTTTAGCCACCAGAATTGAATAACTGTAATGGTTTTCATGGCTTTACAATCATCCACCGAAGTAAATATGAAAACCATAACTATTTCGAATTTAACAACCTACCCCACATTTTAGAACCAGGAAAGCTAATGCTTACATCGTTTCATATCTCAAATTAACCTGAAGGTGAGGAAAAGTCACCCAAAAAAATTCAAGTCTGCTCTGTAGCACAGCAAAATGATCACCTTCGCTGGACTAGCAGAGAAAATAATGGCGCTGTACTTACCCCCACATCAAAAGCAATGTGATTCTTACAAGGCCAATACATGAAAATCATGTCCACAAATTAATCAGAGCATGGCGAGAACATGTTATATATATTTACTCATGGATCCTAGAACCTTGGAATTTTCACAAATTAACCCAGATTACCAAGCAACCGCTCTACAGCAGCGTGGACATTCCCACCAGTTGATCTCAAGGCCTGAATATTAGCTTCCGTATCAATAAAACCCATTTCCTGTAGCTGGGATAATTGAGTTGCATATAGCTGCTCAGGAGCAACTGTGTTAACTGCAATGTCACAGAGAAAATATGAATTTTCCATTTGCTGCTCAGAAGGAGGTGTTATGTAACCGCCTCATCCAATCTGCATTGGCCAGGATACAACTCCTACCCCAGATCAGTTGCAGAAAATTGCAACCAGGCTCAATCAAGAAAGGAATGAAAAACTTTTCCTAGGATTACAGCAATATCACAGATGAGAAGTCAGAACAAAGCCACAAACCTTCTGGCACTGTCGAAGGCGGAACTATTCCCCCGCCAAGGCCTCCAAATAAACCAAGCAAAGAGCCCATATCAAAGGGACTACCTGTAGCTGCTCCATTAGTTCCTCCACCCGTTCTGGATGAAATTGGTAACACAGTAATAAGTATGCTGTGATGTGTGAGCTTTTTATAATTATATCAATGTGCAAGAAAATACTTACAGAGCTCCCGGAATCTGTTGCCCTGTCTGTTGTTGACCACGTAGAATAGACAGAAAATGCTGCAATGAGCACAAACCAGATCAGTCATTTTGGACATACAACCCTCTTGTACAATCGTCCTCCAGTATACTGATTCTTTTGTCCACTTCAATATCCAATATCACATATCACCAACCTGTATCATCTGAGGATTCATCGCCTGACGCATAAATTCAGGATTCTGCATCATATCCCTCAACGCAGGATTAGCAGAAACCATTGATCGTAAAGCTGGCTGCATCTCAATTAGCTGAACATAGTATATATATAAACAAATGAACCTGATCAGATATAATCTTAATGACATGAAAAGCCACCATATCATAATAATTACCTGATTGAGGTATTGAGGATTAGAGAATAGGGTCTGCATCATTTGAAGCAATGCAGGATTCTGCAGTGTTTGTTGAAATAAAGCTGGATCGAACAAGTTCGCCCCAAGATCTGGGAAACCAAGGCCACCAAGTCCTGGCGTACCACCACCTGTTGCTGTTCGAGTGCCTGTGGCTCCCTGGCCTGTAGTACCAGTCTCTATCCAAAACAAAATCCATTAGAAGTGCTCATTCACTTCCATACAAAATCCATCATTATCTATGATGGAAGAACAAGGACTAGTGACATACGGGTTGGATTCCATGGATTAGGAAGAGGTGCGGTGTTTGGAGCTACTGTCTCTGCTCCTTCTGCTGCGGGGGTGGTTGGCACAGGAACCCCAACCTGAGGCTGTGTACCAGGTGTGCCTAACAAGGCTGCAAAGGGGTTTGTAGTGGAGTCATTCGTCCCATCAGCACCTGTCGCAGCATTAAGAAAAGGTGCCTCAACTGTCTCATACATACGCCGGAGCATATTGAACCCTTCTGGAGTTGCCTCAATGTTGCTCATTGCTCGATCCGTATTCCTCATCATCTCACGCATCAATTCAGGATTACGAGCAGCATCCAGTGTCTGTCTCAGCGTGCTAGGGTCATTTAGTATGTGGCCAAGCTCAGGGTTCCTGTCCATTAAGCTACGCATATGTGGATTGTTCATGATCAAGTTCCTCATAAGCTCCGGGTTGTTAATCAAGCTTTGGACGGCTGGCATATTCATCATGTCTCGGATCAAGTCAGGGTTCTGCATTAACTGTTGCTGCACTTGCTGAATTTCAGGAAACCCCTGATTACCCGCACCAAATCCAGCTCCAAAAAGATCAGAAGCAGCACCAATTCCAGTTAATCCCCCAAGTCCACCGAGTCCATTACTTCCACCAAGCCCTCCTCCTAAATTATCTGCTGGAGTATTGATCACAGGTGGTGCTGAGTTGGCAGCAGCAGAAGCTGCTGGTGCAGCCCTTACTAGATGCACAGTGTGGTCATTCTGAACTCCTGCACGCATTACAAATTTTATGACACACAGTAATATGATAGCGTGGAAGGACAGCAGATGTGTTCCAAACAGCAACACAGGTAACATAGGGTATTCTAACTAATGAAAATGATAAGAGGTGCTATACTTCTGGTTTTAAGCACGTTTTAATCACGTTTCCTTTGGATCTAAAGTTGGTTGGAATACTTTTTGATGGTCTTATCAAAACAAAGGAAGTCACGTTATCACAACTCTCGATTCTCAGGATTCCTATTTCCACTGTTCCTGAGCCACCAAAATGGACCTCGTGGTCCATTATTGGATAAAAAGCATTTCATCGAGTGCAAGGCTAATTTATCTAGCTGTTCAAACACTTCCTAGCATACAAATGTAAACACAAGGAACCAAAAGTACGAATAGAAGTGATCCCCCAATATGTTCCTTATTCCATGTCGAGCTTGACCACAAAACCTCAAGCCTTCCTACATTTCTTGGAATACTTCAAACTAACTTATCCTTAGAATGGTAGGAAGAAGTTTCACAGTGCATGGAAAACAGCCATTTTGGCTACTTGAGGCTTGTTGCAGCGCTGTGAATTAACATGTGCATCTTGGGAGTGTCAGAATACACTTCTATCTTGATCTGCTGTCATAGTTACAGAAAAGGCCAGCATAGGAACACATCCACGATACCTTCCACAAGATCAAGCACAAGTACAGCGGTGGTTCATTGGCATGGTATGGTGGAACTGGAAGGCAAAACCATCCTTTTTTTATAACTAAGTCCGTCGCATAATTCTGCCAGACGTATGTATAGAAAACCCGACATAAAGAGAAACAAAAAGACGAAGAAAAGAACGGCGGTGCCGGGACATACCATAGCTTTCCAGAGTGCTATCATCTTTGAGGACACGGCCCTTGTAGATAAGCCGCTGCTGGTCTGCGGAGACGCCAGATCCAGGGGCGAGGAGGGGTTTGAAGGCGGCGACGGTGATGGAGAGGTCGGCTTGGACGGAGAACTTGCTGCCGTTGGTACACCGGATGTGGACGGTGGCGAGAGGGGCCGCCTCTTGGGGGGAATCGGCCATGGCTGGGAGGGGGGGGAGCCGGAAGGGGATTTTGGAAGGACGGATATGCACAGAAGAAGCAGCGGAGGAGAGAGAGAGATTGGCGATGGCGTGGAAGATCGCTTCGATCGAATCGCTCGTCGGTTCTCTGAGTCGTCTTCGCTCTGTGCGTGCGCGGAGAGGAACGCGCACAGAAAGCACACAAAACTCAATGAAGAACTTCCTCTTTCCTTTTTATACACACAAGACCCAGAAACATCATGATTCGGACACACATCATCAGGCGGCCGCCACGTGGCGCTCACCCATTGGCCGCCGCATCCCACGTGGCGTCCCACGTGGCGTCCCACGTGGCGTCCGGGCCGGCCGCGTTGCAAGTTCCGCGCTCTTCCATCTGGAATCTTTCTGCGGGTGCTTCGCTCGTAATCGATCGCGTCCATCTGGAATCTTTCCGCTGGAGCTCCTCTTGTACTCGCATCCGATCTGGAATCTTTCTGTTGGACCTCCTCTTGTAATCACGTCCATCTGGAATCTTCCTGCTGGAGCTCCTCTTGTAATCGGGTCCATCTGGAATCTTTCTGTTGGACCTCCTCTTGTAATCGCGCCCATCTGGAACCTTCCTGCTGGACCTCCTCTTGTAACCGCATCCATCTGGAATCTTTCTGTTGGACCTCTTCTTGCAATCGCATCCATCTCGAATGTTTATGTTGGAGCTCCTCTTGTAATCGCATCCATCTGGAATCTTTTCTTAGCCCTCTCTATGGATCGACCATCTCGAATCTTCCCCGCCCCCTCCATGTGCTCTGTATCACCGCTACACTACCAATCGGCCCCCGTTCTCGCCACACCGATATGCTTTCTTCCGACGACGATACCATCACCCTCCAGGAAACAGTGAACACACCACTTCGATTCTTCTTTTCCAATCTCGCCGCAGCACCCCAAAAGCACGGGCATTGCATGATATGACTTTGTTCGCTTACTTCTCTGACCGCGAGTTTGTTTGAAATGGGTGAACCAAACAGACCGTTTACCCCAAGCCAAATCATAAACTGTTCTTGGGCATGTAGACAAGGTCAAAACCACCTACGCTAGCTATATCGAGGCATTATCATCACAATATCTACCCATTGATCCGATTGCGACTATAAATTGCAATAGTATCGTATTGTTGCTCATCCAAAACCCGGAATTCAATCAGAACAGCAAATGTACAAGTACATATGTTTCGAGAAAATTCCACACAGCCACACAGAGAACCAGAGTATGGTCATGAATGGCAAGGAGAACGAACGGTTGGATTGACTAATGCTGAAAGGCAAAAGTGGTTGGACAGAAGTTCATGGCTACTCGTCAAGTCAAGAGCTCTCCCACATCTCAATTCTACTGGTGATCAGATCATTTAGAGTAGTGTAAAGCATCATAAATTTCGAGTTTTACTTCCCCGAGAAATCATTAGCAACAATGAGACATACCTCCAAACAAAACCTTAACCTTTGACATTTACTATGAATTTTGCACCATATAACCGGTTCATTTATCCATGTCACACGCTTACGGGTGCAAAAGCTTTTACTATGAATTTTGCACCAACATACTCATGTGGCCCTAGGTAGCCACTTATCAAAAGCCAGGCAAACCCTGGCAGTGTTGTTTGCACATATTGTAAGCACATATCCACTGTGTTGTTTGCACATATACCAGTAAATCAGTGTAAATCTTGCAGTTATGAAGAAAATATTATTCTTAGTGTAACATCCAGCATGAAGAAATATGTATTACATCACATCCTCCCATCTTTTGTTGGGATTCCCTGTTCTGTTTTATACTCCAATTTTCACAGTTCCTGATACATGCAGAGAACATCAGGTTTTTTTGTTTGCTGCAACATAAAGGCACTCCAATAAAGAATTATAAAACTTCCTTCACCTAAGCTTTACAACTCCACCGGTACGATTTATCAAGAAACAAAGAGCTGGCATCGCTATGATCTCTAATTGAATCCTCTCACCATGAGAAGCTTCACACAATGTGCACGCATAAAACGCTAATATCTTGCAGCCAGAAAGCATCAACAGATTTCAAAGAACCACACAGGTCTTGCTTTAATAATACTCACTGTAATATAGTCCATTACGCTGTGATAGTAGTATAACAGTCTAAATGTACACACAATTACAGTAAAATGCAGCCCCGAACGTCCCATGATCACCATCACACTAAACCCAACTAAACACCTAAGAAGCCTCTTAATCGAAGCCTTTTCACACATGATTATCTGGAAAGAGGCAACGAAATGAACATCCCTGGATCCTCAAAACTGGCACTGCTTGTCGCAGCAAAAATATATAAATTGATGAAGAGAATCATGTCGCCAATTTGCACAGCTGCACAGCAACAATGAATCTTTCCCTCTCTCCTCCTCTCTCAATACAACTTTAGTCACATGATTCAACATTTAGCTATTAATGAAGTTAGTTTCAAAGAGCAGCTAAAGTTCAAGAAAAAGAAAAATACATTCTAGATCCATAAGTCAATCATATGATTTAAGTTAATGGTATGTATAGTACGGCATCGATGATACTCCAGTGACCAACCAAAAAAGCAACTCATTTAAGTTCCTAACGACTTACTGAACTCTCTGAACGTGATGAAAATCACAAACTGAAATAAAAACGAGTTCCTTACAATTCCCATATAGCCCGAGCTAGTCAATACGCAGACTTGCCTGCCGTTTTATCTGCAAAACCCACAAGTCCAAACATAAGTATGTTTTGCTAGATACAAATGAAGCAACTCAAGTAGATACAAAAATGGTTTGGTCCTGCTAGCTACATTCTCTTCGTTCAAGTTCAGTGAAAACAGTTTTCCAATGTGCCAACAGTGTAAATAAGATGCCAACACCTCGGGATGTTTTAGTGGCTAGGGCTAACCCTTCAAATTCTCGATAAGAATTTATGGCAGGTCTTTTCTGTTTTCCTGGTACAATTTGTTCTTTCCTAGATCCTTGACTTTGCCAGTAGGCATCCTTGAGGCAGAAGCCATAAGAGGAAGTGACGGAGGCTAAGCAAATCAACACTACTCGACCATATAAGGGTCATCTAAGAAGCCAGGCAATGGTGCCCACGAAAGCTATTTCCTTTTGGAAGCCATCTGTATAGAAGAGTCCCGTATACTTCCGTTCCCATGGAAGCTACTGTGAGCTCTTAGAAAAGTAGAACTATAACCTTAGGTTTACTCGGGATTTAAGCTCTACTATGTAAGTTCGCTCTACTGCAATGTTCACAGAAAAAAATGTGCGTTTTCGTCATATTCTTGCAACTCTTTTCTACACAAGAAAATGTTAAATCATCCAAAGATCGAATCATCAAGTATAACGTGAGTGAGAGCATGCCAAACAAAGAAAAAAAGCAAAACAGCATAGTGACTAACCGGCTCTGGTTCTGGTTCCTTCAGCGATTCTTTAGTAGGGAGAGAAAGCACTACATCATATGTGGCAGACATTTCTCCTCTCGCCTTTTGGAACCCTAGTGTTCGAGGTTTCTCCTTGTAAAAGAGTTCGAATATCTGCTCGTAGTCAGATTTCACAGCTATGCAGTCCTCTCTCTTGCAGTTGGGATACGAGCAATGCTTGAGGTGAGGTGCTTGCAAGATAGCAAGCGCGATGGCTATGGTAGTCGTCTCTACACCCGTAGTGTTCACAAAGAGCAGCTTCCCTGCCATAGCTATCTTCTTGCTGAGGTGAAGAGGGAATGTGACAGTCCCTCGGTTAGGGACATCGAAGCTCACACCTTCCGGATTCTCGGTGAGGAGCTTCTCGAACTCGGCATCGGAGAGATTCTCGTGGGCCAGCCTTATGGTATGATAAAGATACAGCAGAAAGAACTTCCGCAGTGAAACGTACTCCCGATTCGCTCCTTCCACGAAAGTGGCAGTCATGTTCTGAAGGTCGGCGATGATGGCGGCCCGCTCTTTCACGACCTCCTCCTCTTTCTCTTTGATGATGGCTTCCAGGCGGGCGGCGGGCATGGCGCTATCACCGGCCTCCAACCTGTTCTTGTGGAGGCGGACGTCGTTGCAGAGGATGCGGAAGTCGGCGAGGCGGGATTCCATGCGCCGGACTCTGTTGTCCATCTGCTTCCATTCGGGATGGAGGCGCATACGGACGTAGGGGGGGCCGGCGGGCTGGGGGAGGGAGGAGAGGTCGAAGATGTGGCGCCTGGAGATGTGTCGGAGGAGGGGGGCGGTGCATCGCCGGGCTCTCCTCAGCAGCAGAGCTTCCATGGCGATGGCGGTGGCGATGGCGGTGCAGGGAAAACAGAGGTTTTTGCGAGGGTTTTCGGGGGGAAGAAGAAAACCTGCAGGAAAATTGATGTATGAAAAGTGTTGCCCAAGTTTCTGAATACACTGGGATCTTGAGTCCTTCTGAACTGAACAAACTGGAATCTTGAGTCCTTCTGAACTGAACAAACTGGAATCTTGAGTCCTTCTGAACTGAACAAACTGGAATCTTGAGTCTTCTGAATGAACAAACTGGGATCTGCAATTGGAGCATGTCTCTGTTTCCGTGTCTGTTTTTCTGTGCCTGTGAAGAACTCGGTCGATCCATGCCACTCTCTGTTGTTATGCCACATGATCGATCGATCGATCGATCCGCTTATTGTAATGATAGGTTGCTTGTTTTGATCAAGTTTGCTTGCCTTCACTAGTGGGTGGTCATGGCGTTGATGGAGTCCAAATCAGGCCACGCATGCGCTATCACGATCGATCGATTATTCGGCAAATATGCGAGTCCAAAAGGAAATAAACTTCTTGCAAAATATATGATCAACGAAGCTGTTGCAAGATGGATATGAGCAAGAAAGAGGCGGACGAGGTCCATGTTAGGAGACTGACACGTTCGTGGAAATCACCGTAGCAATTTGATCAAACGTTGGCATCCTGCAATGTTTGGTTGCTTCAGAGAAGATTGTTAGAAGAAAGCACGAGTACGAGCAAAAAAAGCAAACGAACTAAGCCAACGCCAAGATATGCTCAGATGTTTGTCATGCAGCATAATACAAACTAGGTCAACAAATACTCGTGTGTTATATTGCATTTGGTTCATCGATGTAGGAGCCAAAAACCACACAACAAAGCCATGAACAATAATGGTTTTCCTTTGATTGGGTAGAGCCGTAGAGGCATAAAAAGAGAATTGTACTCCACATAGTCCATTTGACATCGATGAAATATCATTCAACAACAAAATGCCATTGAGGGCATAGAAAGGATGTCTAGCATGCAATTGTAGTTACAATGTTGTTATCAGCTGAAGAAATCGTTAGAGCAAGGAATCGAACTTTGATTCAGCTAGTCAGGTCAACGAGGTCGTCCTCGTAGCATGTGACGAGACGATGTCTCTAAAATCGCAACCACTTCATGTCCCTCGTAGTCCCTCAAAGGTCGCAACTTCACTCGAAACAATACGAAAGGAAACGCATTATGCCCGAAGGGTTGTGCTTATACCATTGCTGTTCAGAGGCTTCACCTTATGTTAGAAGGCCAAAACTTATACTTGGAAGCTCATATAATTCACATAGAGAAAATGCTGCCGAAGGATGTGATTAAGTTGCACAAAGGCCTAACAACTCAAGCAACATGAAACGTCGTCGGATGCTGATTCCAACTCCTTTCCAAATAGGATCTCGATCGAGCAACTATTTTGTCGGGCTATCGAAAGCTTCCAGTTTCTTCATTCAATCAGTGCATTACAGAAATCCATTGCCTCCATCCATTTCACAAAAATCCTTCACCAAATCAATTTTTTTTTTCCTTTTGCAGAAGTCCGGGCCTAGTTCTGTAAATTCCCCATATTTGTCTTGTTTTTTTTTTCCCTTCTCTGACCAGCGAAGAAAGAAGAAGAAGAGAGGGTTCAGAAAGACGCAGGGAGGGAAATGCTTCAAGACTTCTCACGGGATGTCGAATTTCTCTGCTTCCTGCGCAGTGCTTGCTTCGCGCATTTGATTCTTCTTCTTCTTCTTCTTCTTCTTCTTCTGATATCATCATCGTTCGCATCTCGGCTCTCGCTCCCTCCCGCACCTCTCCGTTCTGGCCGTTCATGGAAATGGTAGGCTTAACAGGTGCCGGCAGTCTCCGCGACCTCGCGGTTTCTTACCTCAACGACGCGAAGGTGGTCGGCGATGCATCCACGAAAACAAGCAAGCTGAAGCTTCTGAAAGAGGTTCTTCTTCACCGCGATCCGTCTTTGCTCCCGGAGTTTGTTCCTCATCTCATGGAGCTTCAGACTGAACGTGCCGCGCCCATAAAAAATTTCCTGTTGCAGTATGTTACGTTATCAATCTTCTAAGGTCGATTTTAAGTGAATTAAAATGCAAATTTTTGAAATTGTTCCTTCACGAAGACGCTCAAAATTTTGTTTTTTCTCACATTGAAAGGTAAGAGGAAAGACGAACTTCGAGATTCTCACGTGCATGCCGAAGTAAAACCATTATAATAACCTGATAGCTTGGAAACACCCGTCAAAAGACAGCGCTGTGGTAGATAATATCACCAGATTGTGTAGGTAGAGGAGATTTTCAATTCGTAGAGAGAGGGGGTTCATTATTCTGATTGGAGCTCAAATATGACATCTTGGACAGCAAAGAAACAAATTTGCATTCATTCTTCATTGAACCCTAAATGAACGATTATACTCTTCACACCTTCAATGAAAATGAATAGAAGTGAAGTGATGCTACAGCTTCATATCTAGAACATTATAACCATCTGATTATTGTCTTTATCACATTTTCTAAATTCTATCAACCTCACGAGGAATCCTATATGAATGGGGATAACAACTATACCTTCATCATAAATGCATAAATGGCGGGTGTTAGAAATTTTAGAAACAACCTATTACCATATTATTTATATCTCTTCCGTGTCTATCCATTGTATCTACTAGTTACATCATACACATGTGATACCAAAGCTGTATTTTTTAATGTGCATTGGTAACATTAGAAGTCATTATTTGCATCTGATTGACCATCTGCAATGAGTGATTGATACCACAATGTCAGACAAGTTATTTGGTAGTTGTGTATGTGGTTTATGATGCGTTTTCTGGGGATCATCTCCATGCACCTGAGACCTCATAGCTTCATCCTGACAGAATGATAGAGGAGATTGGTCTAAAGCACCTTGAGTACTTACCAGTTATGGTTCCGGTCCTCTTGACATTGATGCGTGATGATATGCCAGCAATTGCACGCCGTGCCATCTCTGCAGGTTCCAACTTGTTTCGAAACACATTTGAACAAGTTGCTTTACAGGTATGGGGCTCAAAACAATTTTTTAGCAGTGCTGATGGCACTTGCATGCATGTACTTTCCCTAAAGCTGCTTCATTGATCTTCAGCATCAAGCTTAGTATATTCTCAGATTCACTCTCACTTAAAAAAGCGTTCAAATTCACTTCCACGCTTGCATTTGTGCTCATTCCAGTCTCTCTCATGTGCATGCACATGCGTGAATATAACCTATAGATCGTGTTGAATTTTTTGGTTTACATGGCTCATTTCACCTCTCCAGGGCCGGTGATACATCCTTATTTCCTGCATTCTCTTTATACACCTTTGTCTCGTATATGCACATTTGGTTTTGTTTATGGTGTAAAAAAGGTTTAGTTTTAAATTAAGCACACTAAGAATGTATGCAAGTAATAATTTAGCTTGCTAATTGACATCTTAAAGCAAGGGAACAAACAGAAATAGGAGTATTATTCCTATATGTCATTGACAGTTATAGTCAGTGAATAAAGATGGTTACAGTGTGATCAAATATTATTGAAATATTAACATCATCATAGCCAAAATAATCCGACTCAAGTTCGATTTGATACCACTTTGCATGTTCCAAAAACACCACTCTAAGTTCTTTTTTCACCTGGGCTAGAATTTTCTCCCGCTAAAGTTGACCTCTTTACACCATTCATGGTGCATTATATTCTGAATTCTCATAAGTATTTTTAGGCTTTATTCTGTTCCATGTGAAACATCGTATCTCTTATTAATTTGCTCCCGCTTTGGAAAAGCAACAAGGATCTATGTTGAAAGAATGTAGTATTAAAACTTGTGCACGATTTCTCAGGGTATTTATTCTGGAAAAGTTGATAGCAAGCTTGAAGAAGCTTGGATATGGATGGGCACTCTAAAGGATGCTATATATTTAGCTTCCCAAGAGGTAGTACGGTTTGTTAAGCATATACTGTCATCTAGTCTACGCTAATCTCAGGTTGTTTCTGCAGCATAAAAATGATGGTGTTCGTTTACTTGGAATTAAGTTCATAGAAACAGTCATTTTACTATTCACTCCTGATCCTGATTGTCCTGCACAGCCCCCTCCCATGCAACAGAAATCAGAAAGTAAGTTTGGTTTCACTTACAACAGTTGTTTTAAATCTTTACGAAGGGAAGTTCATTCTCTGCTGTACTAATCGACTGATCTGATGCCAGAGCATTTATTTAGTGTTGCCTGGCTACTTGGAAACCACCCTATCCTCGATGTTGCTTCATTGGGCCAAGAAGCAAGCAGAAACCTGTCAAGGCTATTAGATCAGCTTCGAACACCTGAGATGCCAAAAGTTTCAGGACCTGTTGCTGCTGTTCATGTTAACAGGTTAGCTGCAATATTGATACAGGTTATGGTAGGCAGCATGCTGGTTCTATGAACGCAATTAAAGCCTTTATATTTGTTTACACAGCTTGGTATCTATAGCAAAGCATAGACCAACATTATATGGACGTGTCTTACCTGTTTTGCTTGGACTAGTGTCTAGTTCTGAGTTAGTCAAAGCAGCGCAGATGTCAAGTTTGACTCAGGCATTAAAGAATGCTTTCATAAATCTCCTCAAATGTACACATTCTGCCTCTGTTCCGGTAAGTTATAAATGTTTACTATGATAAACATATGATTGATCACAACCAACTTTATGTTCTTATTTTATTCGGGAAATAAAACCTTTTATTGTGATGTTTGGATGTAATCTTAAGTTATTTAATCATTTATCGCAAGTCTCTCTATATTTGGGCTCAGGAGTCATGGTTCTTTGATCTTACATACAATGTTTGAGTGAGTAATTTGTGATGTTTTAATCCGAATTGAATATAGTGGCGGGAGCGTGTGGCTTCAGCCTTAAAAGTGATGCAGGGTGAAGATGCTGGTGGTGAAACAGCCATAAGACAGGTACATACATATCTGCATGCGATCTGTTAACAACTGTGGCCTTCAGATATCTAGACTCACATTTTCCTGTTACAGACTGAGAGACCTCATCTACTAGACCGCAAGAGAGTTGCTCATGAAAATGGAACCTTGGATGATCAGTCAGGGAAACGTCTACGGTCAATCCCTGATGCCATAAATTCAGGGTTAGAAGAGACACAATTAGCTACTTGTCAGGAAGAAGCTAAGGATTCAACTAGTGTAAGTAATGATCTATCTCCTTTGCAGCAGATGATTGTCATGATTGGAGCATTAGCTGCAAAGGGCGATCATGCAAATTCATCGATCGATTTATTGGTTGCAAGCCTTTCAGCTGATATGCTTGCAGACATTGTTATTGAGAATATGAGGAACTTGCCAGCCAATCCGCCTGCTATGTCTCCGGGAGATAGTGCAGATTTGCCTTCAGAACTGGCATTAAGTCTTGGGATTACCTTGAACACAGTTGCCACACTTGAACAAGCTTTGCCACCTTCATTTTTAACACTTGTAAAACCTTCAGATCGGAAGCGTGATCCAAGCAGGGTACTATTAAATCAATGCCCTTTCATTCTTTGACATAATGATCTTGTGAAGTTTTATGATATATTTTTTGAACTGATAACAGGATCCTCGGCGAATGGATCCACGTCTTATATCCACTGATGTAAAACTTGAAGAGCCAGTGTTGGACTTGCCCATTGGTATCGTTGAAAATACAGCACAGAGTGCAGTAATTAAAAAGGAGAATATCAACGTAACGTCTACTGCTGAGCAAATTGGGTTTATTCCAGGAATCAGTCAAGTACATGTAAAGCAGGAACCTGTTGATGATGTACAGCAGGAACTTGTAGATGATGTAAAGCAGGAACTTGTTGAAGGTGCAAAACAGGAACTTGTTGATGATGTAAAGCAGGAAATGGTTGACGTAAAGCAGGAACTTTTTGATGATGTAAAGCATGAGCCTGCTAATGATTTGCCAATTCCGTCTGTTGTATTTCCTGCAATTACCTCTACTCAAGGTCTTGCCATAAATCTATCTCCTGTCACAATTCCACTCATTACAGAGCCAACTGTTGGTCATGTATCCAGTTCAGCTGAATTGATAGAGGCTGGGGATTCATCAGATCTCAAGCCCTCAGTTACAGTATTATCTACAAATGTTCCGACTTCTTTGCCTGGTTTAGAATTGAAAACAGATGTTCAAGGGGCAGCAGCTACACTGCCAACTACACAGGCGACCAAACCTGTCATTTCTATTGACATTATCCAGCAGCAGGCCTTATGGAAGGTGTCTTTGAGGAGAATACTTGAAAATTATAAGCAGGTGGATTCTGGTGGTGGTTGTGAACTGCGTCTTTCTCTCTTACCTCGGCTCATCCTTGGGGTAAGCATATCCAATCAGATGATTGCATTGAAGTAAGCTTCTAGATCTATGATAGCTAAGTGTAACAACTCATTGTGCAGTCAGATGAAGATGGTGAAACATGGATAATGTTGAAACGACATATCCTTGAAGATTATCAAAATCATAAGGTATTTCCAGTGTTAAAACTGCAAGTATAGATTGGTTACCATGTGGAATAAAAGATATTCCTCGTTGGATAGTAATATTTGATGTTATAAATTGTTAGGTTGTCATAAAAAGCATCATTATACTGCGTTGACTCACTCGTATGTTGCAGGGTCATGAGCTTACAATGTATACACTTTATCAGTTATTTGCTGAAAGACTCTCCAAAGAGGATGCTGAAAGTGCAGCAGCAGCTTCTCTTACATATGAGCGTTTTCTTCTCTCTGTGGTATGAGATCATTTTCTTATGTTTTGTTGGTTCAAGAAGAAATGATACCCAACCTGATTGTATGCAGACTTCTGAAGTCAATGTTCTTATTGAAGTAGATCTGATTATTGTTTAGTCTGTTTCTTATCGCATGCCTGCAGTTTTAGGGTGGTTCTGGGTTTAATACACATAAGCATATTATAAACTGCCAAGAATAATGGAATCGGCCAGGATCTCATGCAAAATAGAAGAGATATGTTAATTGAATGCTGGGAAGATATGATATGCCTGATGGAAAAACTCACTGTACATTTAAGATATATTATTGCTTGAAATTGTAGCCACAATTATTCTATTTTCAGAATATTTATGTGATGAAACATATTACATGCTGGACAGTAAAGTTATATCTCATAGGTAATGCAAACCTATGGGTTTTAAAGAGAATGAATAGGCGCGGAGAATGGATTTCATACAGAATTGGACATTTTACAGTGCAAGTAGAATGATGAACTTATTTGCTTGGGTACAAGATGTATAGACGGGCTAGAAAAAGGTCTACTATTTTGTGCAAAACGTACTCCATTTTTCAAAGAGTTTATTCCATGTTGAGAGATTCCTTTCTGAGCGATTACGTGTTCCATGTGTGCAGGCAGAAGGCTTGAGAGATACGCTGCCTCCATCTGATAAGTCCTTGAGCAAGTTACTATCTGAGGCTCCAGATTTGCCTCTAGCAGCCTTGGATCTGCTTCAAGCATTATGTAATCCAGGTTCAGGAAAGAAGGATGAACTTGAATCCCCTGTGACTGAACGAATAACCCAGGGTTTGAGTGCTGTGTGGAGCCTCATATTGCTAAGGCCCCCAATTCGATCAGTGTGCCTTGATATCGCTCTTCAGGTTATTGTCTTTTCGACTCTTCAGGAATGTTTGACAATTTCTGCATAGACAGAAGCCGTATCATTTATTTATCTTCAGCTAGCTAACAAGATCAAATTTAATCCGTCTGATATGTGCTGGATTCAGTGTACAGTTCATGAACTTGATGAAGTGCGAGCGAAAGCGATTCGACTGGTACCTTGCTGATGCTCATGTGCATTGCATTAGAAATTTAAAACAATTAACTCGTGAATGTAGTTGAAAGCCCTCATTATGGTGGGACCTTTTTTTTGTAGACCTTGTTTATTGATTTTGTATTTCTATATCAGGTTGCCAACAAACTCTATCCTCTAAGTTATATCTCTCAGGAGATTGAAGAATTTGCTACCAAAATGCTGCATAGTGTATTGGAGGTGAAATCTTCAGCTCAGGATGGGGGGAAGGAACCAATTGGAGATGATGTTTTAATGCCACAAACAGAGCAGGTCTTATTTTTTTGTATGTTGGATTTGCATATTATATTGAACAAATGGAAGGTTTTATGTATAGAACAAGATATGTTGTTAATGCTCTATGAGTTTTGCTCCATAAAGAGGGAATGTTGACAAAAGTATGAAATGTGTTTGAACTAGGTGACAGACAAAGTAGTAAATCAAAGAACAACAATAAGTGATCAAAACGATGAAGAAGAACCACATAAAGCAATGAAGGGTTCTGTTTCAGTGCAAGAGGCACAACGGTGCATGTCTTTGTATTTTGCCCTTTGTACAAAGGTAGCACTTCAGAATTATGACATTTCTAACTTAGATGTTGCTCTAATATAACATGTGTTTTCCAATTTGTGATGCAGAAAAATTCATTTCTTAGAGAAGTGTTTGCTATCTATAAAGATTCTACTAAAGCTGTAAAGCAGGTATGTATATTCCAATATTTGGTATAGCTGGACTTAGTGTGTGAAGTTAAATAAATAAAAAGGAATGACAAACATAACAATGTGAAAGTAGATAAGAGCTATATCCTTACATTGTTACACTCTTTTACCATTAGAAATGACCTTGAAGAATGATGCGTAATTTATGAATTATGGTTGAGCTACTTTCTAGTGTGGTTGAAAAGCAGTAAACTTACTGGCTTGGCATGAATGCCCAGAATGTGATGTACCAAGTGTTCTGATCTTCTTTTTGTAGCAACTTTTAAGCAGCAAGACTGTAAGCCACATAAGAGATGAGGCCACTGTTAAGTTTTGTTTGGTTGCTTCTCTTTCAGAACTAAGATTTTTGAATGAACATCATACTTCCAAGGTTAAAGTTTACGATCCCTAGTTTTAGTTTAGTAAATAACTTAAAACAAACACTCAAATTTTCTATCCAGGAAGTTCATAAGCATATGCCGTTTCTGATTCGGACAATAGGCACTGCAGCCCCAGACCTCCTGCAGATAATCTCTGACCCACCCCCTGGCAGCAAAAATCTTGTGCTGTTGGTGGGTTTTGTATTCAATGATTTTCTCAAATTTATTAGAAACATTGAACTCAATGAAGGTTTATCTACGAATTTGGTGACTGTACCGGGTCTTTGTCACTTACAGGTATTGCATGTACTCACGGAGTCATCACCACCTAGCCCAGAGCTTATTACTGCGGTTAAGCAGTTATATGAGTCAAAAATGAAGGTATTGGATTCAGATTGAACATGCCATTCTTAACAGATAATGTATGATGTGGTTTCTGTATCTGGACAGGATGCAAAGGTTCTCATTCCGATATTATCTTCTTTGTCAAAGGAAGAGGTTTCTCTCTCTCCCCCCCTCCCTTTCATTCTGATCTCTAACAGTTTATCTTTTTCCATTCGTTCACGTGAACTTTATACTCTTGTGGTTATGTTTCTATGTAGTACATTGCAGTTGAATGCCTGTGTAATTACTGTATCCTTTTGCATCAGCTCATCCCATCACCTATTTATGTAACTCTCGATAGTGTTTCTTTAAAAATATGTTCAATGATTAATAATAAAAAATGTTGATTTGTTAAGAGAATACGTTTTCTGCATAGATGCTTGTTTGCGAGGCCCTAAATTAGCAGATTCTTCTGCTTAAGATTATGTGTGACACATGATTGTGTATTGGGTGATGGTTTTAGCTTTAGTTTTGTATATCATATTGGTGCTACGTAACTCATGATTAGTAATGTCTTTTCCGCCCTCTTCTTGATTTCATTTTCTGCAATACAGCCATCTTTTTGTTTCAACTTGTTATATTTTTTGTCCTTCACTTATCAAGCAGTGCATTTTTTATGTTTGCGAAGGTTTTACCCATCTTTCCTCAATTAGTTGCGATGTCTTCACAAGATTTCAAAAATGCCTTAGATCGAATTCTACAGGTTGGTTATTTTTCATTTCAACACCTAGTATTGTGATATTATATCTAGTTAAACTATTCTTTATGTAATCTACAGGGCTCTGTTCATAGCGGCCCATCCTTAACACCCGCCGAGGTTCTTATTCTAATACATGGCATAGATCCAGAGCGTGATCATGTACCGTTATCTATGGTAACAAGCATTCGATTGAACGTTAAACTCTTTTTTCCCTAATTTAGTATACAACCATTTTCTTCGAAGTGAAGCAACTATAAAATGACAGACTCATGAAATATGCAGGTGAAAGATGCATGCACAGTATGTTTCCAACAAAGGACTGTCTTTACTCAGCAAGTTCTGGCAAAAACTCTAAACCAACTGGTAATATTTCGAATCTATTCTGAGGCTATTACTTGTATTAGATTAAAATGGTAGCTGATATTCGATACTGGATAGGTACATTAATCACTCTGCCACCTTTTCTGGTTTTTAGCTTCTAGAAATCGAATGTTGGAGTGGAATGTATGACCAACATAATCCAAAGTAACTTGCATAGAAGATAGGAATCTTCACTAATGAATCATTTCTTTTGAGTCATAATTTGAGACTGCCTCCTATAGTCTCTCATCCGTCAGACTATTTGTTTAGTCTTCTAGTTTTAAATAAATGAGCCTCTTTTGGTGTATTGTGGTTATGAGTTTTATATGCTGCATTGTGGACTCAACATACTGTAATGTGGCTGTGGCTGTGGGTGTTTTGAATTTCCTCTTTCGAAATTAGATTATATTGATCTTTACATACATGAATTTATAAGTTTTGTTTTTCCTTGATAAATCGGAAAATTCTTGTAGAGTTAATTGTTTGTTGTAAAAGCAGGTTGAACAGACACCACTGCCTATGCTCTTCATGCGAACTGTGATTCTTGCAGTTGGATCGTTTAAAGCATTGGTATTTTTGTATAGCCTTTAAGCCTTATGTACCGTAATATAAAGAAAGTATGCCTACCTGTTTTATATATTTACGGAATATATGTACTTTGATGTTTTTCACTTATTATTTCTAATAAGTAAATGCTCACCCTAAAATGGATGTCTCATTAGGTGAGCTTTGTAATGGAGATACTTTCTCGGCTTGTAAACAAACAGGTAATTCTATTCGCTTAGTACTTTTATTGCATTAATCACTATATCATGCAAAATCTCATAAAACCACCACACGTGGTGCTTGAGAAAGATTGTGAATTAACAGAATCTACAAATCAAAATTTTCTCTATTGTACTAATTCTGTAATAGTTTGAGAAAAGTAAAATGTTCATTTTTACAGATCTGGAAGTGGCCAAATTTATGGATAGGGTTTTTGAAATGCGCAGAGCAGACACAACCTCATTCATTCCATGTTCTCCTGCAGGTTAGTGACATTTTATTTAAGATGAAAGATACACCTATTTATTCATTAGGTATATCTTTTTCTTTTTCTTAAATTGAATAGTTGCAAATTCTATTGATGATAAAATTGAGTTCAAAGCCTCCTAACACAGTACAAGTAAAGAGAACAAGCTTTATGGTTTGTTTTCATGACATATCTCGATATTCTCGCGAATACACAGTTTGGTCGATCTTGAAAATGTTAGGATTAGTTTGAACTCAGTTCAAATATATTTTTTACCCATATTTTGGGTTGATCAATTTGAAGGTTTATAGAGGGCAGTCAGTTTGCGCTAGTAAACGTGTTCTGTTTTTTAATGTAATTATAAAAATCTTGAACAGAGAATCACCATACAAATTTAAAATAAATAAATTTCTCAAATTTTAATTAAAATTAAAATAGTGCAACTGAGAATTGTAACATCTCTGTCAAAAGCTCAAGTAACTGGTTAGTACTCGATTACTGAATGTATAATTTCTGAAATAGATCATATTTACACACAGTTATGTCCATTTCAGAAACTATTGACTGTTAAAGATACAATGATCCATTTCAGAAATTATGCATTCTGTAATTGATGGACAGTTAAGATTGCTTGTATTTTCTCAGCTGATGTTGTGCATGGTTCTATTGTTACCCACGTTTGTTTATTTTACTTTCATTCCTATCTAGTTGTTAATTCTCAAATCTAGGTTTTGTTGCGACCGATTTTTTGCAATTTCGCCAAAGTCATCATTTTTATCATCCTCTTTTATTTCATTTTTGTACACCATTTTTACTATTTAATGAGTATTTTTCATATTAATAACTTCAAAACATTGATGCAAGATATTTTAGGTTAGGAGGTATAATGTTTTTTGTGAACCCCTAAATTTGAATGATTGATTTAATTTGGGTAGCAGTTTCAAGTATTTCTGGTAAGTTTTTAATTTTATTCTTTCTTGCCTTGAATATCCAAACTAGCTTCCAGCGTTACAATTGGATAAAGCATTAAGTCGGCATCCCAATCTGCGTCCAGCTCTTACAGCACATGCAGCAAAGCCAAATATTCGCTCAACATTGCCCAGGTTATGCCCAAGCTTTAATAGTCAAAATTTAACTAACTATTTCATTGGTTGTATCTTCGTAAATTCTTGTTGCTGATATTCTGTGTAGATCTTCTCTAGTGGTTTTAGGACTAGCACAAGATTCGTTGCCATCAGATACTTCTTCAGGACAGGCAGATACCTCAACAGCAATCACTGGTACTAATGCTGATCCTGAACCAACCACAGTGGAACTTCCATGCGCAACATAGAATTCTATTCGACTTTATTGTTCTTGAAGTGACGTCTGATGTGCTGAAGATGAGACATGGAAACTAAGATTCTCCCAAAAATCTGCAGCAGGAAGAGAGGTCAATTAGCTGCGATGGGTCAGCTGGTCGAGCATCTCATGAACAACATGTATACATGTAAAATAAGCTGTCCCACTTAGGAAGCCTTCTTTGCATCATATTGAAAATTGCAAAGGTATGGCCGGCTATCGTATCTAACCGAGCCTAAATCTCAGTTTGAGTCTGAAGTGCCTTCTTCATGATTGATGCTGTATTCAGCAGAGAGGTTTTTTCTTTTGTATACAGTGCTAATTGTTAAGGTCCAAGCATTTAGTTGGAACACAGAGAGCATTGTTATTGTGATCAGAGTATCGAAGCCAGTTTGTTGCATCATTGAGTTGATGTGTCGTGTCGCGTCATTGAGTTGATGTGTTTTTGGAATCTATATCTTTACTGACATTCACTGCAAGAGGTGTGAGTGAGATACACCGTGAGTGGTACTATATGGATGGTGCAAATGTACCCACAATTGGTATGGGATATCGGTATCAAAAGGAATGAATATGATGAGATCAGCTAAGGTGGAAATTCTGATTGTGATTATACTACTATATTCAGATGCTCTTTATATCGGGATGGCCAAAATACGGCAAAACATAAAATAGCTGCTTTTATCTGTGAAGTCTTATTTGGCTGTCGGAACTGTCGACGAGTCCACCGAGTTGTATGCAAGAGTGATTTTTCTTTCGGATGCTCATGACATTCCTCAAGGCTGCAAAGAACTTCCCCAGTTGGTGATCATCGGTCACAGCCAACTTTTGAAGATACTTTTGTTGGTGCTACATCCTTTTTGGTGATTCTTGACTAGTACTATGTCATATAGTAAGTTAATTCGTCTTCACATGAACTAAGATCAGGTACTGTTATGGTGCACCCATCGTCAATACTACTATGAAAGAGTATACACCTGACTTCATGGTGGGACGTTGCGTTCTGAAGTACTTCGTATGTCGACTTGTTACACTGATCAGAGAAAACTCGAAGGACTTGGAGCACACGTGATCCAGGATTTCGGTGATCGATGTTGTGGAGGAATAGTGGGAGAGGCCGAACCTCGGAAGAAACTAGTACTTTGTGTGGCTTTGCTGTTCTACATTGGGTTGGTTTAGGATCGGGAGATGGCCTCAGGAAATGGTTGATCAAGGTCAAGGTCAAGGTCAAGGTCAAGGTCAAGGTCAAAGGTGAGGTAGGCCATGTTCAAGACCAAAGTCAAAGTCAACGTAATGTAAAGGCAAAGTCAAAGTCGGTCAAGGTCAAGGTCAAGGTCAAGGACTTGTTTTGTTCTTGAAGTTCGTAGAGAAGAGTCCGCAGCTGTAGAAGCGACGATGTCCAAGAACCCCGTCGTTCTGTTCCGCGGCCTCCTCCGAGCTCGCAGAGTAGCCTTCGCGGGAGACGAGAGGATGCTGCGGGAGTCGTGCCGCCAGATACGTTCCTCTTTCGAGGAGCATCGGAATGTCTCGGACCCTGCGCGCCTGGACCAGCTCTTTGTCGAAGCCCAAGAGGCCATCCACGTCCTCACCAGCTCCATCGTCCAAGGAAAGCTCAACGAGCGTGGGAATATCGGTAAAGTTTGCAGTTTTGATCGTATTTCTTTTGCATTTCCATGACTACTAGTCTGATCTTGTGCGTTTCTAGCCCTGCGGTAGCTAGATCTTTGTTTCACATATTTGTGGGCGTTTTAGCGAGTACTATGTGTTTCCGTTTTGTTGTCTTACTTGCACATTGTGATGGGCTGTATACTCAGTGTATTATCTAGGTGTCAGAGGAAAGGACTGCTTCCAATATATGTCGAAGATGTTCGAATGCGATGCTGTGAAGTTTCACATTATTCTGTATTGAGGGAAATGTTCACATCTTTTGAACTTGATTTTTGCCCATGAGAAGGTCTGTGGGCATGGAAATTTTGGTATGTTTGCTGAGACACTGGTAGGTTTAAAGTGAGATGGGATAGAGGATATGTCAAGGTTGATGGCAGCGACTTAATCTTTATCTCAATTGGCACAGGGACAGACGAAATGCCCGTGACCTAAGAACTTGCAACATAAATGTGAAGCAAGTTTGCTCATCCTCGTGCTCTTTGTTGAACTTAACAACGGAGAGGTAACTGAGAGCATGGATCGGGCCATTGGGTTTCTAAGCATGAGATAGGTCTATATTTGATAAATTTCGTGTTCTCATATAATCAGGGGAAATAGATATTGCCATATCCTTCCGAATGGACACCTAAATTGTATGCACTGACACACCAAAATTTCAAAAAATACTTGCTATATGGGGTATTGGCTCATGACGCACGAGGCAAAGTGGTGTTTATGGGGTGTGATGCTTTGAAATGGGCTTTTTGCTAACCATCAAAGCACAGAGAATGCATCAAAGCTATTTTCAGTCCTCACCAAAATAAATTTACAAATTTAAAATGTTTACCTTTTTTTGATGCTAGTTGACTTAAGTACTTATATGCAGTTGATGTAGTTAATGTCAAGTGAGGAACTTGCTTCCAAGACTTTTTATAAAATATGTTTATTTATACTTTTTTTTTTCCAGAAGTAAAGCCCACAATGGAGCATGCTGGAGCTACACTGGAAATGCCTTTACCAGACAGTAAAATATGTTCCTAGTATTGTGAAGCTTAAAACGCAAGGGCAAATTAAACTAGAATACTCGTGTGCCTTACTAAGAAAATCACGGTAGAGTTTCTCCCATCAATGACCATTTTTGGCAGGCTTAGGTATGATTCATGACAGAGAAGTTAGCTTTGGCATGTTGTCTTCCTGGAAAATTACAGAATTATTCTTATGTGCTTCGGGTATAGCCTCTCATTTAAGGCACTGTTTGAACAATGTAACTGTACTAAAATAAGCTATATGAAATAAAGTTTTTATATTTTTCGGGCTAGATTGTGGTTCTATTCCTTACATATATTCATCAAGGGTCTGTGATAGAGACGTAGCCTCACCATGTTTGGTGCAGGGAGAAATGACAGTACATACTTTGAGGCTCTTCTTCTTTAGCTTCTATTACAAGGCTTTATGTGAATGATGTGATTCTATTAAAGTAAGCAAGACTGTATTTGAACTATGACTGCTCTAAAATAAGATTGTGTAATATTAAGGCTGGATTTTTATTCCATGTATATTTGGAGCTGAACTGCTTGTGAGCTGCTTGTGAACACTACAAGAACTCAGTCACCGCACACTTGGGGTAACTCGAAATGAGATTACACTCTCAACACAAAGTGCCTGAAGGTGTTATGGGAGTGTGTGGAGATATATGCGAGTTTGCTGAATGATCATCTCTGTTCCTTGTTTATAAGCATCGGAGAACCCAACAATTCATGACTCAGCTTGATATTGGACGCAGTAAGAAAATATAGGGGAGGAATATGTTTGCATGTGATTTAGAAATATCAAGAGCTAACTAATTTCAGAGTGGCAGTGATATAATTGCTGTTCGAATGTGGTACCTATGTTGCTCATGAAGGGAGTGTGATTGATATTGCTCTCTACAGCGTTTTGCTTTTATTTTCCATTTCTCTGTGTACATTTGTTAGCAATTTCATTTTTAATTAGTGTTGGATCTCTGCAATCTTTACCATCTTGCAAAGCATGTAGGTTCAACCTTAACAAGACAAATTGCAGCATAGTAGGTTTGCTTTGTACATCTGTGCTTCAGATTCCTTTCAAACTCCTATGCTAAATATCCAGCGGAAAAAATCAACAATTTAATTTGTGGGGTTTTTGAGTTTCAAAAGGGATCTGTGGTGCACGGTAGGGCTTCTTACAAAGTCCAAATTTCCTTACTTTGTAGGTCATATAACTTGAAGTGATTCTTCTTAATATTCTTAATTAATTACATTGAACTGCATTGATAAAATAATTCAATTAGACATTGAACTGCATAATACCCATCAGAATATTCAGTTTCAGTTTCTTCAGTGACTTGATACAACATAAATTCTGCAGTGTGAATTTATAATATCAGGCCATGAAATTACATGTGAAGCAGGTTGTATTTGGGCAGTATCTTGTTTGTGTAACGTGAGCATGTGCAATGGTTCATTTTTAATAGTAACTGCTCAGTTTTTAATATTAATGATGAAGGGTCTGCTGGATACTTACGGAAATTGGAGTAAGGAATGTTGATAAATGTGTATGTGTCAGAGCTTTCTTTTAAGTTGTCATCTTTGTTTTTTATCCATTCATTTCCTCATCTATTGGGTTTTAGACTTCGCTGTACTGATGCTTTGTGTCCCTGAGTTTTTGAGGCAAAGACAATGTACTGATGCGTATCATGTTGACAATGGAGACAGGAACATGAGCTGTATGACCATTGTTACCAGAGAGAAACAAATGCCCAAATCTGGGGCTTTCACTTGTTTGAGTTGGAGTGATGGAGATGGAGAGCGCTTGTGTGTTGTTGGGTGCCAATGTAAATCGCATCGGATCAATTGTTATTTTCACCCCTTCAGGCTCCATGATTTTTACTTGGTAGGTTTCAGATTCAGATGCGATGTTGAGGACCTTCCGGGGGACTATTCGATTACCTGTCAAGTTTGCTATGGTAATGGATGGTAGGTTGAGGTCACTGCCACTGTCGTTTGATAGGCTGCTAGCACATGCCACACCTGTAGTATTTTGAACCACATCCACAGCTCCTGATATGGTGCACAAAAAATCCACATAATCGTAGAAGTCTGGATACAATGAACATAAAGCTTCAGTATAGCAATTATGTCAATTCACAAATTAAAAATTTGGAAGCATATCTTCAGGTTTGGAGCCAGCTGAAATCATTGATCGTGAAAAATAGCTAAACGTTTTCTGGAATCTTGAAAATAGTCCCATCTGTTTTACTCCTATGCATTGAGAAGCAATAATTGAAGAACAGAGGACAATGATGAAATATAGATACCTGCTTTGAACACAATCCCTGGATCCACAGCACCGGTAGCATTCACAGCACCCCCTCCAAAATCAAATGGTGTTGCAGGCCCCAATGCAATGGTGGTGTTAGAGAAGGGATTTTGGGCAAGCAATGGCTGACCATCGCGATCTATGATAAAAGCAGTAGTTGTCAATGCAGAAGACACTGCTGCAGGGTTGAATGTGGGGTTTGTTTGCTTGACTAATGCAGCAATGCCTGCAATGTGAGGAGTGGCCATGCTTGTCCCACTAATCATTGCAAATTTTTGACCTGTGGATTTGTAGTATATAATTATACTCAAACACCAAAAGTAGCAGTGCTTGCATCATACATTGAAATCAGCATTTAAACATTGAATTTGTAACGCTCTGAAAATATATGAGCCCAGCGCCATTCATGACCTGATATATTTTCAGAACGAGGACTTGTCATTCAGAGAGAGAAGCACTAGGCTGACCTTGAAATTCTATAGATCCTGCCCCAATACTGGACCAAGCTGCCCATATCATGCTACCAGGGGCCATGACATTTGGCTTTAAAACATCACCTACCTGAAGTTTTGCATTTGTGATATCAGGCCCTCGGGATGAGAAGCTTGCAACTATTTGGCCGTTATTACTGAATTGGGCTTTTGCCCCCCCCAGGAGTTTTGCAGTCGCAGTGAAATTGGGTTTACTTGCATAGTAATCCAAAACAATCTGCAATATGTGATGCAAATGAGCTTCATTGATTTTCTGGGAATTGAAGAATGCTATTTAACAGGATGGACTGGAAACAATGTTTTGAATGAAGGATGGAAATCATAGATCCGTATGACCATGAAGAAGATATACATATTTCACTCATATAAATTTCTATAAATTTTTGGAGGGTTGAAGAATATAAGATTTCTTTGATCTTTTGAATGTGGGTATTTCAGAATATTGTCAATTACGGTTTATTGCATCATTCAATTGAATATTAGTTGGGATCATGGAGAAAGCAACTTATAACCTCAGACATCTCTGTTATGGCTTGTTGAAGTCCAGAAATCCCATAATGCTGTATTAGTAATCATTTTACTTGAAATAGCAATCAATGTATGGTGTAGTGTGAACAAAAGGTAGGTCTGCTAGCTAAGATGGATAAAATACATCTATTAAATCTATTAGGTGGGTAACATTATTATACAGTTCCGAGTTCTTCATGCAAGGGGGTTCTAAGCAATTTTACCTTAGAGGCATTTGAGGCCAATACTATTATTGCTGGCACAGAGAATGGAGCATCTGGAATATTGATGCCTCTCAGATCCATGGTTGTCGTCATCACCACACCCACAGCAGATAAATTTTTAATTGTATCCATAACATTGTTGAATGTAGATATTCCAAAGAGGAAATTTAAGCTGTATCTGCAGATTAATAATTTTCCTTGTACCATCTCCTGATCGAGAATGTTTGCATTCTGGCATTCATCGTCATTTTGTGCAGTACTGTGATTGTGGTTCAAGAAGGCATCTGTAGCTAGAATGAGGTTGTACATATTGTCTCCAGGAGTGCCAGCTGTGAATAAATATTCTGTGATTATTATGCTACTGACAATGACCAAATCCATTGTTGCCATGAAATATCACACACAGCTTTTAGACATTTTCCAAGGAAAGGGCCAACATTTCTGCATGTTTCCCACGTTGTGTTTGTATAGTTGGTATTCTCCACCATGTTTCCTGCATTATGTGATTGTGGGAACTATTGTGGGAAAATGTCAAGGACTTGTGTACCATCTCCTTATGACCTACTCTTTTTCTAAGATGCGAGGGGAGAGAGGGGTGATAGCTTTAGCTTACTTGCAATGCCAATGCCTCGGATGGTTACATTGTTGCCAAGAACCATAGAGTTCGGGTAGGTCCTGTCAGTAACACTTGCAGCAACGGAGCATATCCATGGGCTGAAAGACCGAATCGACAGAGGATTCGGGCCTGAATTCCCTGCAGCTTGTGCAATAAATACTCCTGCTCGGCTTGCTGACAGCATGGCCATATCAAAGACGCTCAGATATGTTGCGACTCCTGGTGGTGTGCCACTCGGACTAATGGACAAGCTTAAAATGTCCACATTGTCTTTGACAGCCTGTTTTCATGTTGCAAACTCAGCAACCATGACAAATTTTCATACAAAGAGTTGTAATGTCTTCAAGACACAAAATGAAATGTAACCATGGAAATGCACGCTACCACACCTGTTCAATTGCAGCGACGACATCAGATATAAAGCCTCCAAATTCTCTATATAAAGCTTTGTAAACTGCAATACTATATACCATATAGAAACAAACCATATGGCACTAATAGAAAATGAGTATTTTCTTTGTTCATTCCACTACAACAGTATAGGAAAGGTGGATCTTATACATACTGAGCCCTAGGTGCCATGCCACTAGCAAAGCCAAAGCTTAAACCATCCACCAAGACTTCAACTCCATTATTTCCAGCTGCTGTTGAAGCTGTATGACTGCAAATAAACATACACAAGCATGAAGAGCTAATGTTAACTTTTAGGATTGTTGTTTACATTGAACACTGGATTAACTTGAACGAGCAGTATAGCCATCTGTTTACGTACAATTTTGGATGGGCATATTTCAGATGATATAAACTTCCAGTTCAATGTGTTGATCATATTAGATGAAACTCCGGGGGGGGGGGGGGTAATCTCTAGACCATAGCTATGCAAAAATTCTTGGACAATATAATGGACGACAATGAATGAGTATAATAGGGAGCACTCACGTGCCATGGCCATCAGCATCTAGAGGTGATGCAAAGTCAATGTTGGGATTGAATCGTCCACTCGCAATCGCAGCTGCTGCAAAGTGCTGGGCTCCCACAAGCTTGCGATTGCAAGAGCCTTGAGGGAATTCCGTCGCAACTTCACAAGTCCCTTGATAACGTGTCGCGGTAGGATATGGAGTGGTGGTGTTGTCAAAGAAGCTAGGGTGGGTTGGGTCAATGCCAGTGTCAACAAACCCAATCACAATACCCTCCCCGGCATTCATGGTACCACCCACAGCTTTCCATGCCCCATCAGGTAGGCCTAAATAAGATGGGGTATATGTTGTTTGCTTCTGCATTATGCTGTCCCTTTCGGTGAGCAATACCTCGTCCCTCTGCTCTAGAATGGAAGCCTATCACAAGCTATTACAAATTGGTTATAACAGGTCCAAATACGTGATGCGGATGCACTTCCCCTTACATTTGCATCAGAGATTATAACTACAAACAGGAATGGATAAATGTGCTGGTCTAGGTGCTGTAGTGGTGAATCGGGTGCTTATGTTGCAGTGCTATGATCCGTATCAAACCAAAAAAGAAATACGTTTCTCTACAGATATATCTGAGCTTTTGCAGATGATTCAAGGCCCACACACCAAGCATCTACTAATCTGAAGTTGTGCAGATCATGAACAATAGCACAAAGACATCAAAATTCTCAGTTTGCATCGAATGGTTTGAGATGGTAGCGTTCAAAAAGTTTGTATATTATCAAGTAGCTCAGCAAATTGTACCTGTTCCTCAGTGAGGAGAGCAGCAAAGGCATTGATGAGGTGAGTGTAGCTGTACAGCTTCCGGTAGGTCGTAGGTGCTAAAGCATCTTCGAGCAGGGCATCATGAGAGGAAACCAAGCTGGAAGCATAAGCAGACTGGCTGCAGAAGAAGAAGAAACAAAACCCACGTTTTGAGCACCCAATCTAAAACGCGCGTGGTGATGGATCACCCCGACAATCATCTCGAAGCAAAACACCATCATCATGATCGACGAGAGATGCAGAACACAAAGACACAGAATCAAAATCGGAAAAAGAAAGAAAAGAAACCCATCATTCAGATTGTGGGCGGAGAAGAAAGGAGAGAAGAAAGACCCGGGCGTGTAGGCATAGCCGCCATGGCTCCGCAGATCCTCGTGCTCGTCGCGGCCGAACAAGTGGACCACGGGCGGCTGATTGAGCAGGACAATGTAGACATGCAGCGAATCTGCAGCTGCCCAAGTGCAAATCCTCGGCGATGCTGCAGGGAAGCAGGTGATGTGAAGCAGGAGAGCAGAGGAGAGGAGCATGGTGGTTCTGCTGCTGAGGGGAAATGGCATGTTGGGCAGCATTCTTCACAACTTTGAACTTCCTCCAAATTCTGTTCTATGAAGTATGTATCAAGAACATAATATATATATATACATATATATATGTACAGTATACATACATAGATAGACATGAGATGAAGGGCTTGCTTAGTATGATAGATTTTTTTGTTCTTGCTTTAGCAACAAAGAAGAGGAGTTCCTTCCATTTTTTACCTTCAAAGGCTGGACTCTTGGAGTGCACTGATAGATAGATTAGATATAGATAGATGGATATATATATATATATATAGAGAGAGAGAGAGAGAGAGAGAGAGAGAGAGAGAGAGAGAGAAAGAGAGAGAGAGAGATGGTTGATAATGCTCAAGAACATGCCCCAAACTAACGACGTAAATTCGTTTCCCTGCACGCTCCTCTAGCTGACATCCTTGTCTCTATGAGAAACAATGTCTCCATGTCTGCTACAGAGTTGTCCAGGAGAGCAATGGCTTCAGCTCTGAGTGAATGGTGAGGTGGGTGGCATGACTAGCTCTCGAGCAATCATTTGAGCCGACGCTTGCATCAATGAGCTTCTAGTTTGATTGTTTGCCGCCAGTTTGCAAATAGCTAGAGCCCTACTTATGTTTAGCTTCTCAATCGCTAGAGAATCAGAACGTTTTGGATTGTTGTTCAAGTGAGTAGGATTGTCATAGGTTGTCCATGAACTGCTCGATGATGAACAAGAATGACTTCGTCGTACTCTTCATGGTCGGAAATTCTGTTTGGCAGCTCATGTATAAGTGACATATCTACACCTCTTAACTGCCATGGGCTTCTTTCGTCAATATGAGAGTGATCTCATTGTACCACCGCTGATAAACTCCCCCGCAAATCTTCGAAATTTAACCAAAATGTCCAATGATCATAGTAGTATGGTATCCGGTGGATACTTACATTTAGTACCATGTGCTCCAAACAGGTATTTGAGCTTACATTGATGTTCAAACAACTTGTCCCATCAAAACATTGTATTTCACCTCTTATATGCTGGATTTGAGATCGTACCACTCTATTCCAAATCAAAACAATGTTTATTCAAAAGAATCTTCACCTCCACATGTACTTCCCTTAGTATTATTAAACGTGGCATCCAAAAGCCACAAAACCAAAGTTCATGTATGTTGCTAGCGATTCGCATCACGACTCTATTCCAAACCAAAACAATGTTTATTCAAAAGAATCTTCCGCCGCATGTACTTCCCCTTAGTATTATTAAAAGTGGCATCCAAAAGCCACAAAAACCAAAGTTCATGTATGTTGCTAGCGATTCGCACCACGAAACAGATATCGATCAGTGAATGAAATATCAAGGATCGACGTGGCTATACAGAAGGAGATGCTTACACATACCAAATCATTAGAAAAGGATCCGATAACATGCAAAGCAAGAATGGCCGACTTCGAGAGTACTCAGCATCTTCACTCTCGAATCTTTTGGACGCCGACAAACCGTGCATAGTCCACCCACCTAAATATAAGACCAGAAAAGGGAATACCCAATAGTAAGCTAAGCATGCAAAAGAGAGTGCAAGATGTCAAGGGAGCGAAGCCAACAATACTCACATTAAGGAGCCCAAAAATGTGTTCCCTGTTCTTACTGCAAAGCAAACTGCACTGAGTGCGAATTTCCTGTCATGCAGCCAGGGTTCCAGCATTCGCTGCTCTATAACTCCAGCAAGAAGTTGGTACCTATTACAAAGATAAACCCGGTTTCGTCAGAGTTTGTGCTCATTTAGGGCCGTGATTTCTCCAAGACAGTTTTGAAGCATGAGCTGCAATACCTCAAGTTGCTCGACACTGCCATGTATACACCGTATGCTAAACTTGTTGAGAGGACTGGCACATCCTCTGCAACCCCAGCAAAGTCCTTGTCGATGGCTTTTCTTATAGCAATAAGGACATTTGTTGTTGCTGTTCCAACCTGTAACATTGAGATACGTTCAGAACATTATTAGGATCTGTATGCTCAATGGTGGATTTTCATTGTGGAAAGCGGAACTGACCAATGATGCAGATGTTCCAACCACCAACAGCTTTCCACCATTGCGCTGTGGAAAGAAAGCTCCTTCGAGTGAGAATTTATTTTGGAAATGTATGATTAGTAAAGTCCAAATCTTTACATACCACAATGGCTCCAATGCGTTGTAAAAGGGAGTATGAGGTTCCACGTAAGGCAATCTGTATAAATGTTGGACCATGGTATTAGTTCAATCTAATCCATATACGGTCTTGGAATCAACAGATGGATTCTATCTCAACCTGAAATGCATTGTCAGGGCATGAATGAAAGAACTTTGCAATTTGGCCCGCCTCTTTAGCAATTGGGCGCAAAGCCACAGTTGGTGCAGGAAGCCACACCAGCATGAAGTCCGCAATTAATGCCATTATCTGAAATGTTTTTATAAACTTATCTCGTTGGGCAAATAAAACTATCAATTTTCAGCACGTACAAGTGCAAATCAACAATCACACAGACAGAATCGGAATAGGAATGTAGAAATAACATGAGACACTTTAATCAGCATATAGGATTCGTGTTGCCACACTTAATGAGAAGTTCTACTTGCAAAAACAAAATAGATATCTTTCCTTCAAAAATACGAACAAGAACTGTAGAAAGCTTGAAACAATATACTAGGAGGTCCTTATGACAACCAAATCAACCATGAAAAGATTTCTCGCAACTAAAAAGAGCAGACCAATAGTTTTACATTTATGTTTCTAATATACATAATCCTTTACAAAGAAAACGCCAAAACACATTTGTTTACCACATCGGCGAGCACAAAATCGAGTTCCTTTGAGAAATTATCTCCACGCTTACCCAACTCTGCTGCACTCTGGCACAATGATGACGAAAATGAGCCAGTTTCTTGCAAGGATATCATAGATATCTATCTGTATTTATATATACATATATACATATATATAATCAGAAAGGTAGATCTTTCAAAGAAGAGTATGTTAAATTATACCTTTGTAAAGATGCCAACCCCACATTCGATTGCGACTTTCGTCAGGAAGAGGTCATCCGCAAGAAGCCTCTCTCTAAAACCTCCAAATTGCAGCAGCCAACGGAAGAGCCCATTACTATAGAGCTCAAAGTATCGGCCTATGATTGGAGGGGGTATCTTCCCTTGTTGCACTGCAGCTGCCAAATCGGCAGGGAGATCAGCCATTACTTTTCCAAGACTAACCAGTTTTAGTATCGAGCCTATACGGTTTTTCTCAGAATCATTTTCTCCTGAACTGTCACTTCCATCTCCATCTCCATCTCCACCACCTTTGCCATCACCGTTGCCATTGCCTACACCATCATCACCTCCATCATCACTTTCTAATAGTTCTGCTGCAGAATCTGCTGAGGTAGCACCACCAGTGAGCTCAATCGTCTGAGGCATAATGCAGCCATATTCCCAAGCCATGTCTCCTTTTGCAAAGAATGAAACATCCGAAACAGGAAGCTGTGTTTTCTTTGTGCTTCTGCCATCGCCTAATGAGGCATGGGTGATTGGAAACTTGCAAGTTGCCTTTGGGAGTAACACATTGAAAGATGATGTCTGACTAGATGAGGATATGCTTGTGAAAGCTGATAGTTGTACTGTCGTCAGATTGAGAGCCATGAGTGATTAAGGAAGATTGATCCCTGATCACTCTAAAAGATACTGTGCTTTGAGCAGCATTAAACCTGCCGATGAGACAAAACATACACGTAATCAATTAGAAGAAACTGACTTCAAGATTCCAGTACAGTGTGATATTTCTTCCAACGTTGAAGAAGCCACAGAAAAAGGCTATATATGTTAGATTACCTAGAAGCGTAAGAGAGATATGATGAGCTGCTATCAAAATGGATTCTATTTTATATAACCAAACATCCAGGTGTAAGTACAAGACACTTGAAGGAAATAGTTTTTTAGGATCAAATTGGAATACTATGATTCTTTCCAAACAGATCTAAGTACCATAGAGAGGTAGGCACAGACACAAAGAAAAATGATAAATAATGGAAACTGTGTTAAGAGAAACGTTGTAGACCTTCTGTCCTTTTGTCTTACCGTTCAAAGTTGAAGAAGGTAAGAAATTACTGTATCGGAGAATGCCATGGGGTGAAATCACGGTCATTTGTAGAAAGTCCAATAAACTTTGAACAGATTAGGATGAAATGAGGCAGACAACCAAACATTCAAGACTGCGCTAACAAACGAGGTTTGCCTCCTAGAGTGAAAGAATACAAGAGAATTAAAGATATTACGGGTGAAAATCGAGGTAATAGGATGGATTTCTGCAGATCTGGAAGCGGGAAAGCAGACAGACATAAAAAAAGAAGGAAAGACTTGCACTTGGACAGTTTTACTTCTTTATGCCATAGCCTGCCATCAACAGAAGAAGATCCACAAGCAAGGGGAAATGGAGATGGAGTGCGATGGAGTTAAACGACTCTACTCGGTACAATCCACCATTTGGTGACAAGTGGTGCAAAACGAAGATGCTGCTTGATCGTTAGCAACAGATCCGAAGACCTTACAGAGCAGCCATTCGATCTGAGATCCGTGAAATGGAAACACGTATCGTTCCGTTACCAAAGAAAGCCAGCATTTGGAGGTGGCCAAACGAGGATGAAATGCTGACAGATAGGGCGAAACGGAGTGCCGTGAAGCCAGCATTTGAGGTGATGGTGGGGGGGGGGGGGCTAGCGAGCAGTGATGGGGAGATCGAGCAATGCGAGGGAAGCCATGATCAAAGCAAGGATGCACGATGAGATGGAGAAAGAGAGGGAAGGAGGGAGGGAGAGAGAGAGAGAGGGAGAAGAACCTGGTAATTGTGTCGACGCTGCAGAGATGGAGAAGCCCAAGGTGTGGTGCCCGTCGTCTTTCCGCTTCAGCTTCAGCTTCAGCTTGGGGCACTGTGGAGATGGGAAGCCGGAACGGATGGTGGGGAAAGAGGGAGGGAAGGATCGATGGCTTTCTGACTGAAGAAGAGCCAGGAATCAGAAACCCATTGGCTCCTGAAGCCTTGGAAACAAAAGACTTATCTTTTCTCGTCTTCTTCTTCTTTCTTCTTCTTCTTCTTCTTCTTCTAGTTCTAGTTCTTCTTCTTCTTCTTCTTCTTCTTCTTCTTCTAGTTCTAGTTCTTCTTCTTCTTCTTCTTCTTCTTCTTCTAGTTCTAGTTCTACTTCTTCTTCTTCTTCTTCTACTTCTTCTTCTACTTCTTCTTCTTCTTCTTCTTCAACTTGTTCTTATATGTCTCATTTTGTTGTTGTTATAAGAACCTGCTGTTGTCACAAGAACAGAGTTCTGCGAGCTACGGAAGTTGCCCGAGTGATGAAGGCTTCCGGCTTCTGTAGTTTCCGACTGCGCCCGATCTTGCCGCATTCGATGATTTTAATAGCAGCAGACCCGATTCAATGCCTTCAGTTGTGTGCGTTTTTTCGCATCTCTGCCTCGCGCGGGGGCGTCTGGGGCATCTGTGTTAATAGCAGTATCCTCTCTCGGCTCTCCCATGACCAGAAGAGCTGCGAAGCCCTCGTCATCCGTCGGTTGCCCTTTATCCCGCAAGCTGCATGTATTATTGTTGTTGTTGCTGTTGTTAAAATGCCTGCTCTTTTTTCCGCTGCGCCTCTGGGAGCACACCTGCTTTTGAATAGGCACCCCTTCGGCGCCGCATAAGGGAGGATGACTCGATGATTCGTCGAGGTGGTGTTGCCAGATTTCATATGCATGGCCCGATGTTAAAACCGTGGTGGGTGGTGGATTGGTTACACTCTTACTAGTTGTTATTGTACATGCATGAAGTGTGTTTTGGAGCTCGACCCAGTAGACATCGACGCACGCGTGGAGAGCATAAAACATGCTAAGGCACGGCCAATGCGGAGGGACAACTTGCGGTGTAAATGTGAAACCTTCGAAGCACGGGGAAAAGGTTTATCAGGCGAGTTAAGTGCACGGCTTGGATGCACAGTACAGGCAACACTATGATCGTGAGGTCCTAACTCTGCCAACAGTTCAGTAAATCAATCGGCTTCAGTTCGTCGAGGGTTTCAAGGAAGCTAATGCAACGCTTCTGAAGTGGGTGGAATTGAACCCGAGACCTCACAACAATGTCGGGCTGATACCACTAGATTCGGCACACGAGTGCGTCGATCGAACGTAGCCAAGCTGCACTTTCTTCGGATGGCTCCCACAACACATCTATCTAGTCTTTTGCACTAGATGGAGACAGAGAGAGCTCTTTGGATTCCGACGATTGCCGGTTGTTCTGGCAACATAACCGATGTCAATCAAGATCGAGTATGTTCGGATCAGAGGAGGATCTGGAGAGGAGCGAAATCTCTACTCTGTGATTTAATTAAACTCCAAACCCTAAACCCTAATCCTCCAAACCCAAAACCCTAATCCTCCAAACCCTAAACCCTAATCCTCCAAACCCTAAAACCTAATCCTCCAAACCCTAAAACCTAATCCTCCAAACCCTAAACCCTAATCCTCCAAACCCTAAACCCTAATCCTCCAAACCCTAAACCCTAATCCTCCAAACCCTAAAACCTAATCCTCCAAACCCTAAAACCTTATCCTCCAAACCCTAAACCCTAATCCTCCAAATCCTAAAACCTAATCCGCCAAATCCTAAACCCTAATCCTCCAAACCCTAAAACCTAATCCTCCAAACCCTAAAACCTAAACCTCCAAACCCTAAAACCTAATCCTCCAAACCCTAAAACCTAAACCTCCAAACCCTAAACCCTAAACCTCCAAACCCTAAACCCTAATCCTCCAAACCCTAAACCCTAAACCCTGAAAATCTAAGCCAAACCCTCTATGGAAATGCGAGGGGTATATTTTGAAAATATGAAGGGGCATGGATCGTAAATTAAGTCTTATGGCAGCTCTGCCTGCTGGCTATGGCGGCTCCCTCCCCGCATGGAGCAGGCCTCATCCTTCTTCCTCGCCAGACGCCACGGCGCCGCTATCCCTTGCCTGCATCTTCCACGCACAAGCTCCCGGAAGCCTCAAATGCGCGGCGTCAGACGTCGGCAGACACCGATACGGGGACGGAGGTCTCCCTCTCTCCGCTTCCCAGCCTCAAGAAATCGCAAAGGTATGCATCCGTTTGTCTCTTGTCGTTTGCAAGCCTTATGCGTTTCAAACTAGTGAAGGTATGTGTGCAAAGCCGTCGAAGTTCTTCACTAGCTTGAAAAGTTTTGCAAAGAATGTTTTTTGCGCTTCAGTTGGTTTCTTCCGGAACGTAACGTATCGGTCGCTCCAAGAACGAGCCAAAATCTTCAGAAAATTCGGTGTTTCCTTGTTAGGATTTGCATCACAACTTCATCTTCTTTCAAAATCTGTGCGGCCAACCTGAACTAGAAGGTATTTATGCGACAGGATACTTTGAAGGATCGCGTGGATAATCTCTACCGACATTGCATTCCGGTCGACATTCAAGTTTATGTGGACCTTATAAGATGTTGCGGTGAAGAAAAATCACTACGTCTAGGGAACCTTGTGCACTGTCACATGGTGGCATCTGGCCTCGGAAATGTTATCTTCCTCTGGAATCTGCTTATTGAAATGTATGGGAGATGTGGGGCATTACAGCAAGCTCGTGCAGCCTTTGATCAGATGCCAGAAAAGACAGCGTGTTCAAGGAACATAATGATCTCTGCATACGTAAGTCAAGGACAACAAGGGAAAGCTCAATTGCTTTTTCATCAGATGCATGAATTAGAGGAAGAAGTAGATGAGATCACTGTTATAATGGTATTGAATGCGTGTGCAAATGAGCATGCATTATCAGATGGGAGATATGTACATTCTTGTATCATTGCTTATGGCTTCGAGTCGGATTTAGTTGTTGGAACAGTTCTAATGAACATGTATGGGAGATGCAAATCCATGGATGATGCACAAAGAGCATTCAAGAAGCTGCAAAAGAAAGATATGGTATCATGGAACTCTATGATAGGCTTACAAGTTCACCAAGGGCTTTTAGTTGACGCTTTTCACACCTTTGAACAAATGAAAAAAGAAGGTTTCCTAGCAGATTTTGTGACCTTTCTTTCTCTTCTAGAAGCTTCTTCAATTTTAGCTGATCTTTGTGAAGGAAGAATAGTGCATTCTGGCATTGTGGATGCTGGCTATGGAAGCTTCGTCGTAGTTGGTAATGCACTTATAAACATGTACAGTAAATGTGGGAGCCTAGAGGATGCCATAAACACATTCATGAGAATGGTCGTTCACGATGTCGTCTCATGGAATGCTATCATTGCTGCACATACGCAACATGGGTTAGGCCATGATGCTATCAAGATTTACAAACAAATGATAGAATTGGATTTTATGCCAAGTGAGTTTACCTTCAGCTCCATAATATCGGCATGTGCCAATGTTCTTGATCTAGAAAGTGGACTAAGTATCCATGTCATGATTATAAAGCAAGGTGTTGAATCTGATGTGCCAATAGGAACTGCATTAATTGACATGTACACCAAGTGTGAACGCTTGGAGGATGCGAGGAAGCTTTTTAATATGCTTCATCGACGCAGCGTTCATGTGTGGACTGTGATGATCTTTGCTTATGCACAGCATGGGCAAGGAGAAGAGGCTTTGAAATTGTTTCGCGAGATGCAATCACATGGCCTAAGGCCAGATGAGGTTTCTTTTGCAAGTGCTCTTGGAGCTTGTGCACTTCTTTCTGACCTTAACGAGGGAAGATCGATCCATGCTTCTTTGCAAAGGTTAGGTTTTGATTCATATAGCATAGAGGTTGGAGAAGCTCTTATCAATATGTACGGAAAGTGTGGAAACTTGAAAGAAGCTCAAATGGTGTTCGATGGCATGCCAAAGCGTAATATAATGTCTTGGAATGCCTTGATGGCAGCCTATTCTCAGCATGGGTTTGGCAGGGAAGCCCTCAAAATCTTCTGTAAAATGCTGGCAGAAGGTGTCAAACCTAATGATATTACATTTGTCACTGTTCTCTCAGCTTGCAGCCACGAGGGTCTGGTGGGACTGGGTGTGCAGTTGTTTGATTCAATGCAGGATATCTATGATATTGTGCCTGCAGTTGGGCATTATGGTTGCTTGGTAGACCTTTATGCGAGATCTGGTCATCTTAAGAAGGCCGATGATGTTATCAGAACCATGCCATTTCCACCTAATTCTCTGATATGGAAAAGTTTATTTGGTGGATGTTGTACATATGGTGATATAGAACGAGGAAGATTGGCAGCTGAGCAAGCAAGTAAGCTAGACTCAGAAGAAGATTCGTCGTATGTGCTCTCTTCTAATATCTGTAGAGCAGAAATGAAGTGGTTTGAGCTTTCAAGATTCCAGAAGAGAATGCTTCAAGGAACTAAGGGTCATGAAAGATGTTGAGCCTTTAAATAGCTGCAGTGAAAGAATATACTGAGCAATATTATGAACACTGGGGGCTATGGTATTGAATTAACCCACACCACACTCCCAAAACAGCTGGAACAGGTAGAAATACATGAAGAGAAGAGAGAACGAAATGGTCCTGATCAAAATCCAAAATGACAGGCATGCAGTGATGATTTTGGCAAGGAGATATCCATGTAGAGACATGCATACATTCATACATGCACACATACTGCAATATGTGCAGTGTATGTATCCATCTCTGGATCTCACTGTAGAAAAAATCCTCATGGTGTTCAAGAGGATTTGGATCATTTGCTTATGCACTAAACTGCTGCTTGAGGTTTTGGTGTCCTAACTAGTTGATTAGCAGAGATCTTTGAAATTGGTTGAAGCTGCCAAAATCGTTCTCACAAAGTCCTGATGTATTCTTGTTTACAGAGGAGAAGGAGAATATGGGGCAACATCATTGGAAGTGATGGAACGGTTCAATGGGTTAGTAATGTTGAATCCCATGTGTAAACTAGGTACCCTATTTGATTCTCCTCTATGTATGTATATATACACCCACTAGAGGCACTAAAAGGCGATCATGTTCTGGAAACGTTATGCAATGCCAACTTCAGATGGCATCTTCTGTCAAATCCGAAGAAAGGATTACGATCTACCTAAGATCAGCTAACTCAATATTTTTAAGAAATCCCTGGTGATCAGAATAATGGGAAGAACCTTTTGATTTACTTTTGGGTGCTCATTCGGGTGCATTCTTTGTGTTGCTTATAATTATTAGTCATCGGGGATTCACCTTGAATATAAGAATGCTGAGTTGACATGGTAGGGTATGTATGATTCACTATAAGAATGCTGCCAATAATTCGGAATAATGTTCCAGTTTACTTTTGTGTGTTTTATTTGAGGTGAGGTGTGTGCTTCATCTCGCTTATAGCTATTATTGTTCAGGGTTTCATGAATGTTGAGTTCACAACGCAGATCATGATTCAGCAATCTATCATTAAAGAGAGAGACCGTTTAAGTGTGTTTGTGCTTTAACAATGATTTTTTGCTATACCGGTTCCAAACACATCCTAGTACTTATGCCTAGGAAAACAGTAACCATAGAGTGATTTATTCCCAAGCATCTATGAAACAAGTGCAAAAGATTTAGGGAGTAGAAAGTCAAAGGTAAAAGTAGCCAAGGATAAAATGTTGGCAGAAATTATTCATTAGAGATTGCAAGGGAGCGAATGTCTTCCTTTGATGATGAATGAATGTTGTTGGCATCTACAAAGGAGGCCAGAACAGGTTTAGGGTTCATCAAAAGAAATTCAGTACTTTTTCTGTACTTAACAACAAAATCATTTTTTTATGAGTATGGCCAAGTGAAATCCTCTGTTTTTTCGGGGGTGGAGCTTGAACCCCCAAGCGGCAGCGACAGCGACAGCGCCAGCGACAGCGGGCGATGGACACAGAAGCACAAGCGAGCAAACAGATACTTATTTATCCTCCTCGTACAGATCTCGTCTCAGATTTCTGGCGTGGTATGAAAAAACGCTATTTTCCCAACCTTTCCTCTGTTTTCTGTCAAACCAGAGCAAGACTTGTGTGTTTGGCTAGAGAAACAAAGTGATGGGGCTATGCCTGAGATAAGAAATGTTATCATCACTGAGCATACGCACATCCGTATGTAAATATGCATTTGTGTAAGTTTTTGTTAACCGTAGTACATTAATATGTGTGCTACACACAGTTATTGTGCGCGGATTCGCTCATGATTTCTTTCTGGCTAGGAATTTGATTATTAAAGTATGAGAGAAACAGAATTTCTGGAGTTTTTATCAGGTTCCAAGTTTTTCCGTGATAACGTACTGGGGGAAACATATTTTTTGCTCTGGATCAATGTGATAACATTTGTATATCAGCATAAGAATACACTACTGTTCTTGCTAGTAAGTCGATCTATCAACATGTGCAGATAAGTACGAGAAAGATGCAAAAAAATACTGGGAAACATTCTATAAGCGGAATACAGATAAGGTTTTCTCTATTCTTTGCTCTTAATGACCATTCTTATATTATGTTTTATTTATTAACTGAATTTACGCATTGTAGTTTTTCAAAGATAGGCATTACCTTCACAAAGAATGGGGAAATTATTTTGAGAAAGCGGTGAGTGGGCCATTTTTATAGTGTTGTTTTACGTGCTGATATGTCAAAGGAAACTTTTGTTTTTATAACAGATATTAACCTTGGTTTAATGCACTGGATGATTGGCTTATATGTACAGCTTAGAAATTCATGCTCTGGTAATCCACCTGTAATATCAGATGGAAATTCAGGTCATTCATGTGCTGTTTTGGAGGTATGTCATATGTGTGATTATGGCCTAATCTCTTCTGTTGAGGTTTCTTGATTGCATTTCGAAGCATACTTTTAGGCTAATTCTAAGTAATGCTATTCTGTAGCAGATAGGATGTGGAGTCGGCAACAGTGTGTTTCCACTTCTAGAGACATATCCAAATTTATTCATTTATGCTTCTGACTTTTCAGCTAAGGCCATCGACTTGTTAAAGGTGCACTTACACATACATATTTTTTAATGCTTCAGAACTTCAGAAATCTGGTTTTCGTTTTCTTACATCTTTCTTAACAAATGCAGGCACATAAAGATTACATAGAGGAGAAAATTCATGCATTTGTTTGTGATGTTACTTGTGATGACTTAACCTCCGTTATTCCTGTTCATTCAATTGATATTGTTACATTGGTAAGTCTGTTTTTATTTTCATATAGAGAACTGTTGTGCATAAACCTTCACATATCTTTATTTCAAGTGCTCTTTTTCATGTTGTTCAAAGGTCTTCTGTCTATCAGCAATATCTCCACAAAAGATGCCTTTTGTGCTTCGAAATATAAAGAAAGTGTTGAAGGTATGTCTAGAACCAATAAACTGCAGCTTCACCATGGATTTGGCTCATTTCATTATCTGTCTTATCTCGGCAATATCTTCCTGTTTTAGTCCACAAGTCACGTGCTAGTGAGAGACTATGCCTCTGGCGACCTTGCCCAGGTACACTTTCTGCATCAATGATTAGTTTTTCTTTTTAGCAAAAAGCACTAAAGTATTTTTTGAAGGTACATTCTGACGGAGGACATGGTATGCCTTCAACTCTGAGATGGAAACTAATTATTCTTGTACTTCACTCAATTAGGAGCGGCTATCCAATAAACTACAGAAGATCAGTGATAATTTCTATGTCAGAAGTGATGGCACTGTGAGTATCATATCCTCACTTTGATTTGTTCCAGATTGTCAAAAAAATGTTTTATCCAGAGTCATTGATATATGCTTGAATTGAGATTTTTTCTGTTTAGCGTGCATATTATTTTACAGAGGGCATGCTACATAATCTTTTTAAATCGGAAGGCTTCAATTGTGAGGCAATCAAGGTCCATGAGAGAAAAATAGAAAATAGAGCTAGAGAGATTACAATGAACAGGTTGATCAAGAATACATGTTTAGCTGCTCCGTTTATATATTTATCCATGAAGGTTATTATAAACTCATTTAGTTCTCTTCCCTGCAGACGTTGGATTCAGGGTGTCTTTAGCAACTTGAACAGTAAAGATGCAGAGGACGTGAAACTTTCAGGTACATGCATATGAAAGAATCACAATTAATATTTGTATGCATGTTTTCTTAATGCGGTGCATGTTTTATCATAATCTGACTTCTTATTTCAAAGAATTTGTCAGATGTAGTCAAATGTTGTAGCCATAATAGTTATGAAAATATCAAAGAGAAACTGAAGTATGAAAATGATAGCAAATAGAGCTTTTGAAAATTTTTGATTCGCTCCTGTTCACAAGACTGGCAACTCACTGTAAACCATCATTCACTTTACATTCTCTCATAGCTTATGAATCGGAAGTCTAACATCATGCTTAAATTACACTTATGTCCGAGATGGTCTACATATGAACTTCGTAATAATTTACTGATGCTTTTATTTATGGTGTCTGTTGTACATTCCACTTATCTTCTACTCTGTTTATTTTAGGTTTGGAAGATATAGATTTATCAGAGGGTGTTGCATCTGAAATTTTTGGGGTTCCTGAACTGGAGGTAGGTTGTATCCATTCATCATCCCTAGGGAAGTAGATCAATGTAGACAATTCGATTGTTGTGATGATTCCAGGTCATGCCAATCCTTATAAATGGAAATGTTTTTCAAATTCGAACCTTGCCGAAAGAGTATCAACATAGTTGCAAAGCAACAGGACTTATGTTGTGGGAATCAGCCCGTTTCCTTGCAAACCTTCTTGCGTCAAACAGCCAAATCATTGTATCAAAGAAAGTTCTTGAGCTAGGTTGTGGTTCAGTAGGTATCTGCTCTATCATCGCATCCACAGTTGCTGATCTCGTAGTTGCCAGTGATGGAGATTCCAATGCATTGGCCCTTCTCGCAGACAATGTGAAGTCCAACAGAAAAATAATGAATCAAAATACCTTGCAAATCGAACACTTGGAATGGGGTTGTACTGAGCATATAGAAAAGGTTCATATGCTCACTAACAGGAGAGGCTTTGATGTGATTATTGGAAGTGATGTAACATATGTTGCAGAGGCAGTGCCTTTATTATTTGCTACAGCCAAGGCATTGATGGCTGAACCAACAGTGGGGAAGCCAGACCCCCTACTTATTCTATGCCATGTAGAAAGACATGTTAATGAACTAGATATATTAAGCTCTGCAAGGAACTCTGGGTTCACACTTCATGGCAAATGGCCAGAGGAGATCTATGGTAATCAAAATGATTCTTTGAAAACATTAACAGCACCACTTTTTCCTCATGGGCTAGGAGAATCTGAGTCAGTTGCTTTGATTCGTACTTTTTGTTTTAAACATTTGGATAGCATGTAATCATTCGTGATTTATTAAAATTTTATATGATTCTTGCCTAGCCATTTCTTTGTGATGATTATTCTGTGAAAATAAAAAGAAGGTTTGGTTCGCATAGGCATTTGTCATCATGTATGATTGATTTCTGAGGCTATGGAGACGTCCATGGTAGAAGCGAAATACAGTTCAGCCATCTTATTTCTCTCTTGTTATGTCAGCAACACAATGCTAGAACCTGTTGATACTGATCTACAATAAATTGCTCCGTTAATGGGTTAGGTTGTGTGGTGTGATCTTCATGCCATCTAGATTTCCTTAAAAGGTAGCTCTTACTATAGAGGTATTCTTTCAGAAGGCATGCTTAGTAATAAAGAGTCTGGTAAATTTAAGCAAAAAGTAATTGGGTAAAGTGATTGAAATTGATTTAGGGGACATTGCATGTCCTTAGTATTAAATAAAAGCATGGGTTCATACAAGGTCATTGATTTGGTGGTTTTCACATAGATGATGTGAGATGGGAAAGAGAGTCGAGTCAAAATGATTTGAAATATTCCTGTTCCATAACATGAAGGTCTGAAGCTTGCCATGTTTAATTTGTATTTCCATTTTCACGAGGTAAAGGTTAAAGGCAGGTTTCCCAAAAATATGGTTCTTGAGAGCATGGGTAGAGATGGGTACAGTTGACGAATTCTAACCGTATGCTGAAGCAATATGTAAAATGAGTAATGTCTCAGTAACCGTCATCCATATTATTGTTAGATTCTACACTCGGTAGTTGAGGAGATTACCCAGTTCTCATGGTAAACATTCTTGTACAGATTCTATGTACAGTTTAAGTGATTGAATCTCATGGTTTCAACAATCTGAAAAATTACTGAAATTTTGTAAAGACATGTTGCACTGTCATAACTCTCCCAGGACACTAAAGTTATGGCAATTTATAAGAATTCTATGGATGAACCAACTGATATTTGTTGATTTCAGTTGTCGAGAAAAGTTTTCACATGTATTGATAGCTGTGATAGATTTGGTTACCCAAATTGTAGAAGATTTCGGCACCCATTTATATACTTCCAAAACTGCTGATTTAGTGAGATATGTAACTCTTTTGTACAGAGATATATGCATGTTCAAGCCATTTAAAACGAGTGATAGCTAGAGTTATTATTCTGATGGCGAATATGTATACAAGCTGACCACTATTTACGAGAGGACAGTAACTGAATTGTTCCTGAATTGTTCAAGGTCATTTCATATAAAGATGTCCTTGAGCACAGCTAAGGTTGTTGATGTATTTTTGTTTCAGGAGCTCTGTTCTCACGTCCTAGTCAAAACAAACACAGCATAGTCAATTGTTGATTATAGGACAGCAAAACTCAAAGATAAGCTGAATATATTAACTAGTTCATAGGCCCATGATTCTATCCAAATAGGTTCTAGACTTCTCTAGTATGATTAGGATCAATGAACAATTCATTCCTCTACAGACAAAACCTTTTGGCACATAAATTAATAGGGTAGTAGTAATGTAGTTACCTGAAAGGTATTTGTAATAAGGCCCTGACTTGTAGTATGGCGCGAGTTTGTGGTGGCCTTCAAGCTGGTCAGTCTTTACCGGGCGATTCTCACCACCCTTTTTCCCTCTAGCCCTTTGATTCTCCTTTTGATTTCCTTGCTTAGACACTCTCGAAGCCGGCGTGGTATCAGTACTAAGAAGATCACCACATATAGCAAATTCTTTTAATGTATTACATGTGCAATGCCAATAATCTTAAAGAAATGGACAACACCTGCTAATGTTAAAGCCAAGGACTTGAGGAACCAGACATACTTTGGAGTTACTCCTTCTGGTTCATTTTCATTCGTCAGTGGTTGGAGCTTTTCTACAAGTCTTTTGAGAATCCATTCCAATTGCTTTGTATCCTCTTCAATTCCTGATGTATCAATCGTATCCTTAGTCCTAGCATTGTTATAATTACACCTCTCTTGCAATGGGGCATGTGTTGCAGAGACATTGACGTTATTGAGTTGACCTTCCCTTGAACAAGATTCCCTAGGTTTTTCTTCTTCACCAGAGGAATATCTACTGCTTGGTGTCGATGGCTTTATCACACCTTGGGGTGTGCCACTTCGGGCTGATTTTAACCGTTGTACATGGACACCATAGTAGGAAGTTGTGGGTGGATCTACAAAACTACCTGTTTACCAACTTCATTTATCAACAGTAAAATTTTTGAAGCAAATGTTCCTCATGCAACAGGACCTATGAAAACTTCATTTTCCCTTTGCAAATAGTCTTCAGCGTTTGTAACAGAGTTTTACATATAATCAAGAAAACCATTGTGTTCAGTACATTTGCTCTACAGTCAACCATATCTAGTGTGTGTATGCATGCAATGTGTGCAATGTTTCGCATGTAATATGAGCATTTTGTGCATATGTCAAAGTCAATATATGCGTGCACATGCATGTCTCGGTATTTTTAAGATTCAACAAACTTCAGTATATGTGTACACAATGCATATGTAACCTGATATATGCCTCGGTATGTTAAGAGTCCACAAGCTTCAGTATATCTGTACACAATGCTTCAGTATATGCATACACAATGCATATGTAACCTGGTATATGCCTCGGTATGTTAAAGAGTCCACAAGCTTCAGTATATGTGTACACAATGCATTTGTAAGGATACAATCTGATTTTATACATGCATGTACAGATGCAACATCTGTATCTGTATGTGTATACATATAATGTTAAGAATCCATTGCAACAAGTTGAATGTGCATGAAGATGCAATGTATGTATGGGTCCATCTATACAGTCTGCGCATTGGAACAAGTTGAATGTGTATGCATGCAAGCAGAAGTCAGATCAAATCTTTAAATGATTATATCAATGTAATGAGTAGAAACAAATCAAATATTCCTCGATACACAATCACAATGCTTAATATTGGAATGTAAATTATGCATTTAGGCATGTAGGGATGATGCTAGGTATGCGGGTAAAACCTGCCAGGATGAAACATCAGGATACAATGTAGGTGTGATGTGCGCCAATGCAATGACGTCATGGGTGTCTGGATGCAAATGTTTTATATTAACTCGCTCGCATGTGTGTACATGGAAGGATGCAATGTGTGCACATGGAAGAATGCAACGAATGTACATAACATGGAAGGATGTGAAGAGTGTACATACACAGAAAGATGCAATGAGAATATACATACACGGAAGGGATGCAATGCATGCATGTACATGGAAGGATGCAATGTATGTAGGTATGAGACAGTAGCCTACTGTTATGCAGACCTTCATCGAGGCTAAGTTGGGGGGGCAGGGTGGGGGTTGTGTTGCGCAGCCGCATGTGGCCTAGTTGATTACGGCAATCGATCAGTGTCTTGGTGAGCACTGCACACCGGCCTTGATCAGCCCTTTGATCTCTACCCTCTCCTTCTCGATAGTAGATCTGCCTCTACAAAAGACAAGATGTTAGATCAAATTTAGACCTAAATAACAGCTGCTGTCGTCTGCCCTAGATTTGCAAACACAGAACTGCTCAACAGCCACCCACATTATCAGCCTCTACAGACATGGGTGTTTGATCGATTTTAGAATGAGATGACAGTTTCTGCGATCTGCCCCTAAATTTGCACAAATAGATCTATATGACAGTTTTTGCGATCTCTGGCCTAAATTTGGAAACAGAAATCCACATCTACTGCTCAACAGAAAGCCTCTACACAGAATGAGATGTTAGATCACATTTAGACCTAAATGACAGTTTCTGAGATCTGCCCCTAAATTTGCACAAATAGCCCTACATGACAGTTTCTGCGAACTCTACCCTACAATTTGCACAAATAGACCTAAATGACAGTTTCTTCGATCTCTGCCCTGAATTTGGAAACAGAAATCCACATCTACTGCTCAACAGAAAGCCACCCACATTAGCCGCCTCTAAAATGCCAGTTTTTGTCATCTGCCATAAACCTGCAAAATAAGACCTATATGCCAGTTTCTGTGATCTCTGCCCTAAATTTGGAAACACAGGTTCCACATCTACTGCTCAACAGAAAACACCCCACATCAGCCGCCTCTAAGCACGATGAGATGTTAGATCAATTTCGGACCTAAAAAACATTGTCTATGGTCTCTGCCCTAAATTTGCTAACACAGGCAGATCCACGTCTGGTCAACAGAGAACACCCACATTAGCCCTAACCTTGGGGAAGAACCATGTTCCCAGGAAAAAAAGCCTGATTTTTTGAGATTAGGATTAACCATCCACAACTGTAACACGTCAAGACACGCACTTCTAGGTCCAGATTCACACAATTCAGGCAATAGGGTACAGAAAACACCCACATTAGCCCTAACCTTGGGGAAGAACCATGTTCCCAGGAAAAAAAGCCTGATTTTTTGAGATTAGGATTAACCATCCACAACTGTAACACGTCAAGACACGCACTTCTAGGTCCAGATTCAAACAATGCAGGCAACAGGGTACAGAGAGCACCCACATTAGCCCTAACCTCGGGGAAGAACCGTGTTCCTGCAGAACAGTACTCCCCGGGTAAAAATGCCTGATTTTGAGATTAGGGTTAGCCATCCACACAACTGCAACTCGCCAAGACACACAGTTCTAGGTCAAGATTCACACAATGCAGAGCAAAAGGGCAGTTAGGGTTTGGTGGAGGGGTCGTGCTCTCACCTCTGTACTGGTGTGCGAGCCGGAGCTGCCGTTGTCATAGACGTAGAATTTGCCGTACTGCATGTTGGAGGTCTGCCATGAGGATGCAAGAGCCGCGGTTCCTGCAGCCTGCACTGCTGCTGCTGCTGTTGATGTGGCTGATGTTGCTGCCTGTGTATTCGGGCTATGGCGGGCTATTGCTTCCTGTGTAGACAGCTCCATCGTTTCATGTCTTTCTGCACTGGCCCTTCTTCTATCTCTCGCCTTCTGTGCCTCTCTTCTCTCTCTCTCTCTCTCTCCCTTTTATCTCCCGCTTTCTCTCTCTGTCACACGAAGGTCTGTTCTGCAAAACCCCTCCCCTGCGCAGGAATCCATGGCTTTCAGAGACACATGTTTGTTTGCAGGCAGAGGGAAGCAGGGATTCGGAAAGGGGATGGAGAAAAGGAGAAGGAACAGGGGAAGGAATGAAGGGCCATGGATGTGGGCAACTGCCATTCCCCCATCCCACCAGCGTATACATACGTGGCCGTACATACGCACACGTGTACGGATACGTATGTATACGCTCCCACCCATCTGTCTGCGCACATGGGCATCCGCGCATCGCTTGCTACAGTCGAGCTCCTCGGAGGTTTCCATGGCTTCTTCTCCTCAGGGAAGAGGCGCTCCATGTCGAAGACGAGGAAGATGAGGAAGAAAGAAGAAGCTGTGGTATGCGGATCATGTCTTTCTCGCTGCAATCCTCGCCCACCCCCACGCCTTGCTTCCATCTGCAGGATGCTCCTCCATCATCGAGAACCAAGATGAGCAAAGCAGGTCCTCTCCCTGCTCTCCACCCTCCGCCCCCTCAACATCAGATGGGCCCATCCCCCGCAGTCGCCCCTGAACAATGCAATCCCCCTCTCGAACACGCCTCTACCCTCGACCGCTCCTCTCTCATGACTATGATCAAGCGTTGCGGGAAACGCAAAGACATGATCAACGCCACGAAGATATACGCCGCCGCCGTCGACAAGCACCTCTTCCCGAAGGATGTTTCTGTGGGTAATGCCCTGGTAAGTATGTTTGCAAACTGCGGAGCTCTGAGCGACGCGCAACAGCTCTTCGATCAGCTTCCCGTGCGAGATGCGGTGTCGTGGACCTCGCTGATTTCTGCTTATGCCAAACATGGACATGGAAAGAAAGCTTTGTGCTGCTTCAGGGGTATGCGAGACGAAGGATTCTCTCCCGATTCTATCACGTTTATTTGCATCTTGAAAGTTTGTGCTGCCTTACGGCGTCAGGACCTCGGGGAAGAGATCTATGATGAGGCCGTGAGGCGTGGCATGTTAGAGAAAGATGTTGTTCTCGGCACTGCATTCGTCGACATGTATGCCAAGTGTAACGCGTTGCACAAAGCACAAGAAGTGTTTGATAAGCTCCCAGCTCGGAATGTTGTGTCTTGGACTGCTCTGATTTGTGGCTATGCTCAACATGGGCTCAGCAATCAAGCCCTCGATTGCTTTATGCAGATGCAAGATGAAGGCATTGCTCCGAATGCAGTTACTTACATTTGCATATTGAAAGCTTGTGGTGGCACATCATTCCTTGATATGGGACAGGCTATACATGCCAAGATAAAGAAAGAAGGGTTACTTGGAAAAGATATAGTGCTTGGCACTGCGTTGGTGGACATGTATGCGAAATGTGGTGCTCTTAAACAAGCACAAGAAGTTTTTGATCAGCTCCCTGAACCGAATGTTGTCTCATGGAACGCCTTGATCACTGGGTATGTGCAGCATGGCCTTGGTGATATGGCCTTGAACTGCTATAGAAGAATGAGACAGGACGGCTATCTCCCGACATCTGTAACCTTCATTTGCATCTTGAAGGCATGTGGTAGTGTTGGATCCCTTGAGATCGGAGAAGCGATACACACTGAAGTGCGAAGGGAGGGTCTGCTCTTAAGAGATACCATGATTGGTACAGCACTGGTGGACATGTATGCCAAATGTGGCATCCTCGAAAAAGCACAAGAAGTGTTCGAGGAACTTTCAGTGCGGGATGTTGTAGCCTGGAATGCACTCATGGCAGGTTATGTTCAGCACGAACTTGGTCATAAAGCCGTGAGCTGTTTTATGAAGATGCACGACCATGGATTATCTCCAAATTCAGTCACGTTTATTTGCATTTTGAAAGCTTGTGGCAACATAGGATCAGTTGAGATGGGAGAAGAGATATATGAAGAGGTCAAGAAGAAGGGGTTGTTGAAAAAAAACATAATGCTTGGTACTGCGGTTGTGGATATGTATGCCAAGTGTGGCGTGCTGGAAAAAGCACAAGCAGTGTTTGATGAGCTTCCGAGACATAATGTTGTGTCGTGGACAGCGCTTCTTGCTGGATATGCTCAACTTGGCGAGACTGAAAGCGCTTTGGACTTATTCAATGGAATGGTAACGAAGGGCATTGTACCTGATGTGGTTACTTTCCTGGTTCTGTTGAGTGCATGCAGTCATGCAGGTCAAGTGGAGGAGGGTCAAAGGCTATTTGATGATATGGCAACTGTTTACGGCCTTAAACCTACGTTGGAACACTATGCTTGTATGGTTGATCTTTTTAGCCGTTCGGGGCACTTTGAGAAGGCGCTGGTGGTTATTGAGAAGGTTCCGCCGTCTGACTGTGTTCAACTGTGGCTAGATCTGTTGGGTGGTTGCCGGAAATGGTTAAATGTAGAGCTTGGAATGTGGGCCTTTGAGCAGTTAATCAAGCTGGATGAGAAGTGTGTTACTGCGTATATTTACATGGAAAACATATTTGCAGCTGCTGGAATGCATGAGGAAGCTTGTGCAGTTGAAGCCAGGAGGCTAAAGCATGAAGCATGGATTGTTCCAGGATGTTGCTGGTGGACTGATGCTACTACAAATGTTGTCCATACATTTTCTGGAGGGATGATGGATCATCCTCAAAGTGCAAGAATCTATGCTAAGCTGGAAGACATTCGTACAAAATTGATCGCGGAAGGGTATTATTCCCCACGTCTACACTGGGTTTCACAACCCATTTCAGATGGTATAAACAATGAAGAGGTTCCCTGTGGGCATAGTGAGAATCTGGCCATTGCTTGTGCCTTGATCAATACATCACAAGGCACGACTATTAGGGTCACGAAGAACAACCGAATTTGTGGCGATTGCCACAATGCGATAGCGTTGACGTCAAAGGTGGAGAAGCGCAAGATTCAGGTCAGGGATACGAATCGCATTCACATCTTTGCCGAAGGAAACTGTATATGCAGGGAATAGCTAGTGGTGGCAGCTATATTATCAGAAGATTTTTGTTAGTATCAAGAAAGCGCAGGATTTGTAGTCTTATCAGGTTTCATGAAAACGGTGCATAAAATGGTCAAAAGACAGGGCACACGAAATTGGTCATGCATTGGTACCCAAGTAACTTTGATGATTGCTGATTCACCACTGTCATTCATGAAACAACTGCAGGCGGTATGATTATCGAACAAGTTCATTCTGTACTACCGCACACCATATTTGTCCAAAAACCATAACCATAACCAAGAACAATCACTAGGGTTCAGCAGGAGTCATCAAACACTTGTATTGCTGAACTCAGTAACTTGCTCTTCTAATCCGTTAATTGTATTCCAAGCTTTATTAACCTGCGAGTCGTATTTCAGTCTCATTTATTTAGACTTTAACAGCTCATCTATTACAGTTCTTCATATGACAGTACAACGCCTCAGCTTTCCCATTGAGCTTTAGTATACTTTTTTTACATTTAACAAGCATGCAAGTGCTTGGAAAATAAAACATGGTTGAAGCTTGCATTAACTCAAATGCAATGCAAACTAACCCAGCTTTATAGTGCATAATAAATCACATTGTTCGGCCCGTTTTAAGAGTTCCTTTTTCTGCTCTCCTACTAGTTCTACCCGTGCTCCATGCTGCCAACAATCTTCAATCACTCTTCATAGCTCATTTCCTACACTTTTGATGGTAAGATTACCCCTCAATAAGAGAGAAGTTTTCTAGTACTCCCTAGGTCAAATCCAACCTATGAGTGCGCAAAAGAAGAAGAAAACAAGAAAGAATGTTACTTTGCAAAATATCATCTCTTCTTATTGGAGACTGTCTTTTTAACAGCACCAACAGTAACCAGAAATTCATCCAGGGAGGATAGTGTCTGCATATCCTCAGGTGGGAAGTAGCTAGCTGCTTTTCCTACCAGCTTTGAAAACAAGGACCGAAAATCAGGTAGCGTACTAGTTTTATCTTCAGGTACAAGCTCATCAAGGAAAGCAAAAGCTGCTTTGAAATCTGATGCACTAGCAGTTATTGGCGCTGCAAAATGGCAAGGAATGATCCTCTTAAAACGCCACTCTCTTACTATACTATTGACCCATAACTTCACCTGCACAACACCCAGAGATTTAATCAGCTTTACGTCAACCAAAAACGTTAGTGCTTGTTATCCACATCTGTATCAGCCGGATTTGTATAATAATAACAGGTTCTAGATTTAGGATTGAAGTTTTACATGTAACATATAAACAAAGTACACAATAACATAATAAGTCAAATAGTAGACACAAAGTTTTCATCAATAAATGTCTCATAATGATTAAAGCTCCCATTTTTAGATTCTAGTCCATGACCATCTTCTAACAGAAAACACTTACATCAAATTATAAAACACAACGATATGAACGATACCTTTTCAGGTACTTTGCTGAAAACAAGTGTCTTTATAATTGGAGAAACTATAAGTTTCTGGGACATTTGAGCAAATGATCTTTGAGGCTCCAGCAAGTCTGATGGACCAAGGAACAAAATTTGAAGCACCATCCTTTCCCACCCTAGAGAAACGTCCATTTATACACAGCATCAGTACATGTCTCGTGGTAGTTCTTTCCACACAGAGAGCGGTAAGAAATTACTTTCTTCACCTTTTTGCCGAGTCCTTTCATCATCAATAATAGGTTCATCAGGAACCGTCTTGCCCTTGCTAAGAATTTTAACAGCAAGGCCATTCTTGGCTGCTGCCAAAAGAGCCTCTTTGCTAACTACTTCTGCAGGTTTCGCAGGTACATATATAACAGCATCTGTTACAAGCAATGTCCGGGATGGCTTGTGATAGAATGCCACTTCCACATATGGCCCAATACCTTACAAAACAGAAAAAGAAGCAAAAATCAGAGGACATTGTTTCAACAGCTTCGAATCTTAGAAGATCAACCCATCTTAGAATAATATCTAGTGATTGTTATCATCACCAACTTCTGGAGAACTCAGTATCTTCTGGCTGATTTCATCTGCCCATGGTGCTGAATCGTCCTTATCATCACGCAACACTTTTGCATTAAATATACCAAAGAATTCAAGTGGGAGGTTCAATGGCCAACTCCATTGGCGCGGAGCAACCCAGACCTGCGCTCTTGGGAACTCCCTTGAAAAAGGGCCCACAAATATTTTATGCTCATAAGCAAAGGTAGGCAGAACAATGTATTCCACAGGAGCCTCCAGCTCTTCCAAAAGCTGACACCCTCCAAACCATGAAAATCAGAACCGGATCAGTTTACTAACCAAGGACAGAATTTGTATCAGAATAAACGAATTGCAGAGTGGAGTTTGAAAGAATATACACAATGAATTTCAACTAAACTAATCCAACATGAGGATCGGCAAAGTTTGCTATGCATCCTGTATCAAAACAGAGGACGCTTTGAGCCAAAAGATCTTGAGGTGTACCTGAATGCACTCTTTAGTTGGAGCAATGGGTGCATGAACCCATAGACCGCCTGATTTCAGCTTCACTACAGTCATGCGGATGTTAGTGGTTACACTGCTGAACCCGAGTGCTTGTTCTTGCTCGAAAGTCCAAATTTTTCCTTTATCGATCTGCAAACAAGAGCTTCTAACATATTGGGGTTTTGTATACACATTTTATTTAAGAACATGCAATCATTCATGACGCTGATGATACAGAAACAGTGGGCGACGCATGTGTGAGAGAGATGAAACAGTGGACTATAGAATCTGATTCGGAAAGACAGGAAAAAACGAAACGATTGATTCACTCTGGAGGAAACCATCATACAGAACCCGAAATGAGAATCAGAACCAACCTCTTTGCGAATGGTGCGCCGTTCCAGGAAGGGGCCCAGAGGGAAGGGGAACCCGGTAATGTTGAAGTAGAAACGCCCGCTTCTGCCAGGCGTCTGAGGTTGAGCGGCAGAGGCGACAAGGTAAGACCCTCGCCGTCGTTTCCTGGTTGTTGTGTGTGACTGCAGCTGGGTCAGGGGGAGACGAGAAGCATGAAGGCAAAGCTTCTTGACGTGGTGGGCACGGGGGAGGATGAAGAGGTCGGAGCTCTGGTGGCAGCAGGAGGAAGGGCGAGACAGGGACAAACGGCCTGCCGAGAGAGGAGCAGAAGCCATGGATTCCTTGAGCAAACAATGCAGGGCACAAAGGCAGAAAGAGAGGTAGGGAACAGAGCTTGTACCTGAACAGCAGAAGCAGAGAGCCTGACATGTCCATGTCCCCTGTTCTTGGCTACTACACGTGTGCAGCTTTCATCCACATGCTCCAGAGGCCCACATCTATGGCATATACAGATGCACATACATATGTCTGATTCAGATCTCTCCCATGCATTCTTCCCAGTCCTGAAACCAGATCTCCATCATCCTCTCATACAATCACTTCTCTTCCAAAATAGCATCATATATTGTGGTCCAAATCAGTCTCAGTCTTAGCAATCAGTCCACTGTTTGTCTCACATGATAATCACTTCTCTGCTGAACAGGTGAAAATAGCATTGCTTCTCCCAAAGTTTATCATCATCTTGTGGTCCAAATCCTCCATTGCTGTCTCTGTCTTCATTCTGAACAGCCCTTTCTTGAGAGTAGCAAACATGCCCCCCAAATAGAACCCACCTTCACTTTCCTGATATCATATTGAGTTTCTTCAAAGCTCTGCATTTTCCATTGAGACCTTGAAGCTTTGCAGTTTTCTTTACCGGTCTTTGTAACATGTGAACTCCATACATCAGAACAATTTGTTTTCCAGGAAACCCCCCCACAGTGAAGCACCCAATATAACGCACTTCTCTGAGCATTCTCTGGCAAAAGAAGTCTGCACATCTCCATACATAGAACAATTTCTTGTCCAAATGGTGGCAAACCCCACCCACAATGACGCACCAAATATGACTCACTTGTCTGAGCATTCTCTGGCAAAAGCAGTCTGCAGATCTCAATACATAAGAACAATTTCTTGTCCAAATGGTGGAAAACCTCACCCACAATTAAGCACCAAATATAGCTCACTTGTCTGAGCATTCTCTGGCAAAAGCAGTCTGCAGATGGGCCCCACATGCCATGCACTTGAGGTGCTTAATAAACGATTTCATTTCACGTCGAATAATAATAATACAAGTAGAAGTCGATGCTCCAGACGACCAAACATCGTCGGGTAGCATTGACTCGACAAATAATGAATGAGACACGATTCCGAGCATTACATAAATGAATAGGACAGTGTCCAGATTGTACAATACCATAAGGAGAAATAAACGAATGAAATCAAGTAATGGATGAGAATTGGCTGCCATATATACCAGAGAACACAGGCATATGACAGATCTCTCACTCCTGCGGTACAATCCCAGAATCAGAGATGGTGATCTTCCTCTTGGTTCTGCCATCTGTCGTGCCGAGTTCATTGAGAGTCTCCAGAACCTCTTTCCCTGCAGACATTTTCACATCATTGAACGGAGACTAGTAGAAAATACGCATATCATTGTATGTACACATTCCATGACACACTTCTTCTAAAGCCGCACAAGAAACTCCTTCTAAAGCCAATGTGCACCAAGTTATAAAATATGCATGCATGCCTGCGGGGGTCATTTAAGCATATATCTTCTAAAAACACTTTAAACAACATACTAGGGAGGGAACTTCATGCATACATACATGGCACACGTGCATGCGCACACTCATTGTAGTAGCCATTCTTCAGTACCAATTCTCTAGCTCAATCTTCAACTATACCACAAATTGCCTCCGGAAAACAATATACAATCCACAATATAGAATTGTGACTACAAGCTACATGCATCTCAGAGCAGCACACAACCGCAGCCAAATCATTTAGATCACTGATATACATGTTCTCTAACATTTCTTCCTTCAGAAACCAAACTGTCGTCATTAACAATTTACCCAAACAGGACATGGGAGAAATCTTACCATCAACAACTTTGCCGAAAACCACATGTTTCCCATCTAGCTCAGAGCAATCACCAAGAGAAATAAAGAACTGGGAACCTGCATTGCATGAAAAAAAATTTGTCATATACAAAAACTCATTTTTTGTTGTCTTATCAGGGAAAGTCTTCTTAATAATACAGAACATAGATTCTCTCAAGGGGAGCAGTTAGTTGATGAAAGGAGATGGGGAAGCTGTGTACCATTTGTGTGCGGACCAGTGTTGGCCATGGATAAGGTACCTTTCCCTTTGTGCAGAAGCTTAAAGTTTTCATCCTCGAACCTCCTCCCATATATAGACTTCCCACATTCACCACCCTGCACATTTAGACAAGACTGAATACGATACCAAATTCTTGGCAGATGCTATAATTCTTTTTAACTACCATAAGCATATGTTGCATTCCAACCAAACTTCCATCTGATCACACTCCGGAAACATAAACATAAAAAGCAATGAAAACAAGCATGCCTGCATTTCCATCGAAAACTTCCTCCTCTTCTTCATATATGTGTAGCCTATAACATGAGAAGGAATGAAGCCATATTCCTATGAATGGACATTCGTTATATATTCACCTGGGCCATAAAGCCAGGTACAATTCGATCTATAGCTGTTCCTTTGTAAGAACCCTTATCAGTCCCACTACACAACCTGCAAAAATTCTCAGCAGTCATTGGCACCACATCTTTCCGTAGTTCGATGATAAGCCGACCAACAACTTCTCCATCGACTGCTATATCTAGAAAACATCTCGGATTCTTAGTCTGTGTTCCGATCACACAACCCATACTATGATCCGACTCAGAGTCCAATTTCTAACCTGAAAAAAAAAAGATGGATTTGACTTGATAATGACAGAGAAATGAGAGACATGCAATGGAACCAAGAATATTTCTACTTATTCTGACGGTATTTGTAGTAAAGTGTGCACAGATTAGACATTCATTCATTCTGCCTTACCTCTGAGCGGGAAAAAAAGACACGATGAATGACGATCGATGAAGGAAAACAAGATATGAAAATGGTGGAAGATGCAGGAGGAAAAACACACAGAAAGTCGGAACTAATTATAAAAGGGTGATTCTTCCTGGTAAAGGAGAACGAGCATTCAGGGAGGGGACTCTGACGGAGCAACACATGACGAAGGTCCAAAAAGAGCAACAATGGTGAAGTCTGATTCGAAGAATTCAAATGGCACAGAGATTCAGATTCATGGCAAGCACACAAAATGAGGGGCACAAAACACTTGCCTTTTCTGTGTAGGAAACCCTAACCTTTCCCACAAGACCGTGTGGTGACTGAAAGAGATGGATGCAACTTTAGTTGAGAGACTACTCCACAGGTACAAAGAACCCAGAGAGGAAAGAAGTCAATGCCTAGAGAGAGAGAGAGAGAGCTTGCTTAACAGGGGGAAAGGCTTGAAGCGCTGTGAGAACAATATGAAAGCTTACATCTAGAGCTAACAGACTCAGAATGTACCTGGTTAGGTGGAATGATATAACCACAGGTGATGCTGATGATGATGATGATGATGATGCAGCTGATGCACACAAACTTTGACTTCAATCCTCATTTTGTGGCTATTCAGATCTCCCCGTTGATGCAAACTCGACCAAACTCCATGACAGCTCCTGACAGAATTTATCATAGATTAGATCTTCCAGATGGATTTTAGAGGCAAGAAAACAAAAACCCACTTCATCAGACACCCAACAATGGTGCTCATTCTGAACCACAGTAAACTCTGAGAACGTAGCATTGGGCTTGCAGGTTCAGCACCTGATTGCCCCGTATGAAAGAAACGAACAATAAACAGCATTTAGTTTGCTCTGACTCTGCAAAAAAACACATCTCCACAATCCGTTATGTTCATGGGTTGAGTTGGCTTTCTAGGTGTAAAACAATGGTATACAAATTATCTCCACTTGAAATGAAGTCATGGTAATGACCTAGCAATGGTAAATTGCCATCCTATGAGCTTCTTAGTAATAATAATAATACAGAGGGATTACATATACATTGTGAAACTGATGACGCCACATTCATGGCGACAAGCAAGACGCCCCAATCACGTCTAGATTCTATTTGTTGCTTCTTTTACTATTGATGACCATTACATCAGAGGCTGCAGCTACTCTTTTCTGAGTGATCTGGCTCATGTCCCAGTACACATTGAAATACTGCATCTTTGCAACAGCAATGTGAAGAGCTGGAACAAACCAGAGTTAATGCAACTTCTGATCTAGCTCTCTGATTTTGAAAGGCAGGAGGTAATGCAACTTTTGGTCTTCATCATATCTGAGCTGCTCCCGTAGTAAACATTGGAAGCTTGGATGAGACCGATGGACAAGTACAAATATAGTTTACATGTCTACAGCTCAAGCTACAGGTATAGTCGGTGTGTAACAAAAGTGATTCGTATCAGCTAATCAGAAAAATTCGCTTCGTATCCCATGCGACAATCATCTGTCCATATAACTTCTCAGCTTCCTCGAACGTACACCCTGCAACATGTGATGGATGAGGAAGCATCGTACTCCTGTCAACATTCAAGTGCACAATCTTGACAATGCAAATTCCATGCTCGTCGATGCGTTTGCCATGCCAATCCCCTTCCACCTGATAGAGAGTTCCTGTTGCAGCTTCCTTGCCATCTTTGTCCAAAAGGGATACAAATTGGCCCGCTTCACACTTGACAAACTTCACGACTGCTGATGATCTGTGCGAATAAGATCCAGAGGCCATATCATGATCTGTGGCACTCTCAGAACCATACTTTCCATAGATCGGATCTCTATCAAGCAAAACTGATCTATTAGTTGGATTACCATCCACTGAAATGTCAGATCTGAACTGAACTGCATTCACATCGATGTCCATGATTGCATCCATGTCCTCTGTGGCAAATTTACATTGTGGGATATGGACCATGCTTGAAGGTTGCATTATAGTTTGTAAGGTGCTCCCAGAATCCTTAGTGTTCGCACCATCATCAGAGGTGGACCGATTTGGATCGTTGGAGCTTCCACTGCAGGTACTGCTGCCAGGTCCAGATGTATCATGGTTGTACATGGGCATGCGAACGTCAACTGGTACTTCCCCACCTCGATGCCTGGCCAGCCTAGCTTTTCTGTTGTTAAGCCTGAATGGTAGGAATAAAACAGACAAAAACCAAGATGAAACCACTTCTAATATAAAACGTACAAAACCAAGATGAAACCACTTCTTATGTCTGCTATAAGAATTATTAAAATGATACAAGTCGACACTTGGAATAGCAAAAGAATAAATGACAGAGAACAAAACAAAATGAATTGTAATTTCCAACATAGCCTATATATCAGCAGAAAAAGAGAAGGAAAATTGACTGCAACAGCCTTTGGACCAGCAAAGAAAACAGAAGATGACATCATTGGGATTTCTTACCAGTTCTTAAGCTGCTGATAGGAAAGTTCAGGGCCCTGTAAAGTAATACAAATATCCGGTTCTGTTAGTAGAATATTTTTGTCCACAGATATTTTTCAGAATCTCGTAAATGTTGCACGAAGAAAACAGGCTTTAGTTTACCATCTTATTCAATTTGTTCGTCCATTGCATTATAAGCTCAGGATGTCTCCGCATGTATGGTTCAGTCTTGAGTGCATTCTCCATGACAACCATCTGTGCATGATTCATGATGTTCCTTTTCCTGATTCTTGGTTGAATCTTTTCTGATGTTTCTTTTGTGGCTCTTGCTCCAGATGTATTGCTGCCTTCCAATATTGAGACGCGAGAAGCATCAGGAATGCCTGTGGTTTGGGAATTATTTGCTGCATAGATGAGAGTTTCACCCGTACTATGTACTTGGGTAGCCATAGGACCAGAAACATGAAAGGTCCCTGCAGCAGATAACATGGAATCATCCTGAACCTGTATGGGATCCCCCACATGCAAAGATACTGGAGCAGAGAGCTGAGAGCATTCATTGCCAATCCCAGATATATCCTGAATGTGTTGCACATGCACAAAATTAGACACATTGGCAAGTCTCACAAACTCACCTTTCTCATCTTTGTTTCCATGTTCAGTACAACCTGTATGACCATCAGCTTTGAGTCTTTTGGCATTTCCACTACAGAGAGGAGAATCATCTGCTCTCAGTTTCAACTCAAAACTGATCTCCTTCACACTAATTATTTCCCCTTCTGCAGGATTGACTGGAAACTCCTGCAGAATACTGGCCTTCTTATGCTCCAAATTCTCAAATTCTTTGGAAACCTCCCTGTTACGATATTTGTAACAGTAAGCCGTTTCTGTGAGCGCAGTGGCATTGGTAGCATAACTTAACTTCTCGGAGAATACATTAGCATCTCCACCATTAGTCATACCCTCTGCCACATATGTTGTTAACGGAATTTGCTCACTACAGTTCATCCGTTCGCCGTCATGGGCGGACCCTATGGGATTCACAGAGGATTTGAGGGAACTAAGAAGCATTGCATCTGTAGTCTGAGTTTCTATTCTATTTCTTAACTCGGCACTTTTATATCCCATATGGGCAAGATTTGAAGCAGAAGGATGTTCCATGGAAAAGTTCTTTGACTCTTCATTCTGACAAAGTTGATTGTAAGACCTTTTTAAAGTTACTTGTTCCATGTTTCTTACATCTTCAATGTTTACACGTGTATCAGCTTCCTCGTTATCCAATGGCCTTTTGTGCTCAGCCTGAAGAGCAAATTTATTTTCAGAAATAGCCTTTGAAACGGGTTTCAACTCTAATTTTTGAGACGTCTTGATTCCTTCCGATCTCCTCCCACAACAGACCTGTTCACCATCAAGTTGGTTTACAGTAGCTTTAGGATTGTCTGTGATTCCCTTACCGAACAGTTCTTCATTCATTATGATGCTTTTATTTATCACACCAACGTCATGAGTTTCAATGTTGGCTTTGACAATTTTTACATATTTTTCTGCTTCTTCAATATTGCATCCTTTTTCTAAAGTGCCCCTTTCTAATGAGTAATTTTCATGTTCTCTCTTCCTTATTTCTACAACATCAGTCTGCAACTCATAGGCATCCCTTTTTCTCTTTGTCACATGTTTTTGACCTAGCTTTAGAGCTTCCTGTGTAAATTTTAGATGCACAAAAAGCATAAACCCTCTTTAACACTCATAAGAAGAACTGCTTCTGCACTCTACAAAACAATGCTACTAATTCCATCATCAACAAGAGGCCCTACCCATCAGTCTAAGGAAAAGATACATATAAAATGCCATATTTTCAACAAAAGAATAAAAAAAGAACTATCTGCTCCATGTGACCTATAAACTTGTAAGAAGTTAACTTGAGGTATTTCCAGTCACATAAATTCCTCTACTGCAAAACCCAACTTCCCATCTGATTGAGTGCTTACACAATTCCCAGACCACTGTTCACTTGCACATATTCAAATAATGGACTTAGCTGGAAAATTTTAGACATTATTTTATTGCTTACATTTAAACAGGCAGAACCTAAAACGTTCTCACATCCCACATATGGCATTGCTTTCAAAACAATTACCTCAGCAAACTCACTAGCATCATGGTCATTAGCATTGGGGTGACTTGATGAAGAGTTACTGGCAGTTCTATTTACAGAACTTCCACCATTGCTTTGCTCTTTAATATCTGTCGGCTCAAATAAATGTACTCTTTTCCATCGTTCAGACTTTTGCCATTGAGTTAGAAGAGATTTGCGTTTCTGTTCATGTGCATCCCTTACATAGGCCACAACTGGATCCTCCTATAGAAAAAGGACACTTTCAACGTTTCCATTTAAAAGAAAAGAAAACACTTACAATAACTAGATCAAGATTCTACTAACCTGCATAGGTTCTGACGTCATTGTAGGACAAATGGCATCATGAAGTGCAAAGTAAAAATTACTGCAATAATAGACTACTTGTTAGGCCAAAGCCTGCACTAATTCATTCCATAATGAATGGATCCCTTCCACACACACTCCCCTCTCCTCTCTCCCCCTCCTCCCTCTTATTTTAATAGGCTCTGCCCTAGTGGTAAGCCAAGTTATAGTTTGAGTCATGATCACTGAATTAGCAATGGTTGATGCTGATAAAATAAGTACCTGACAAGTTGCAAGTCTTCATCAATTACTGCTTCAGATGGAAGGGATGATGCATGATCAATCAACATAGCTGGGGGAAAAAACAAATGTGCCTTTTATGTTGAGAAAATACATGCACATTACTCAACACTAGAATTGTGCACAAATTATGACAGCAGACAGAAATGGGAATGGGAACAATCATTATCTGAGGTTAAGCAATTGTCTTACAGAGGTTCTCGCAAACGCGTACAGCAGTCTGAACAGTACTAAGAAAAAACGCACTATTCTGTGGGGTAAATGCTCCAACCATCAGACATTGAATAAATAGATATAGAAACCGGTCTTTTTCATCCGCTGTCAAACAAAAATATAAGAACAATCATGAATCAATGAACCAATTAAACATCTTGATAACCATGACTGCATTTAGTTATAAACTATATCCGAAAACTCAAACAATATTAGAATCTGTATGTTCTAATTGTGAATCTGTTTCATATATGAACATGATACACGGAATATAACATCAATATAAGCAGCACTTTGAGGTTTGCCTAAGACCAACCTGGGCATATCTCAGGATTGAAGCAGTGCAGATTCGCCAGGATCTTTACAAATAAAGCAGATCTTTCTTGGGTATAAGAAGCAAATTGCAGCTGGCCTGCAGACAATGAGCAACCAGATGATTCATCTGCCAGTACAGCAGAATTGCTTCCAGATGTCCTTGTTGATCCTGCAGAATTCTTGAAAGAATGCATAGCTGCTCCAGCAGCTTTAAACGGATCATATATTAATACAGAATCAGATCCTGGCTTGATTTCATTAGCTCCTAAAGTAGAGCACCATCTTGACCGAAATATTGTTGGGGGCTGCACCAAAGCTTTGGCCAAATCTGGTGCCTAAAAAATCAAATCCAGCATATTGTTGCAGCATAAAATTAAGGGAAATATGCAGTAGCAGAAATATAACAGGCAACTCGCGGAGCATGTACCCACAATGAAATCCATAACAAAAATCCTAAAATTTGAGTCATCGGAGAAAATATCTGCCAAACGCATTGCATGTATGTAGAGCAAACCAGATGGCAGCTCATCATCACCATCAGCATCTTCTGGTTCTTGAATATCCTTGGGTTCTTCATGGAGAGCATTCCTCACAAGAGAAAGGACCTTAAATAGAACAAGGAAAACAGTTAACATAACTCCACAAAGATTTCCCAAAATGGTTTTAAGTACTAGATTATGGCACCCTTCATTATGCATTCTGCCTGATTTTAAATAAGACCAGGTACGGATAGTTGAATACACAAAACCCTAAGACCAGACAGCATCCCCAACTCTCACATAGAAAATGTTGTGTTAATCTTAAAGAATGAATGTACAGATTCCTATATTGATCTAGCATGTAAACATTTTTATGCGTAGCATTTAGAGAGGTCTTTCTTTCAGAACCCTCCCTGCATACAGAGCGACATCATTGAAAACTTCAAAAACACCTTCCTCACAGTTTTCACTTTCCTCATTGTACAGCTCACAGTTTTCACTACCTCACTGACTTCAAACTCAGCTTCATCATATTTCTTTTTCTCTACACCACCTTCAATCATTGAAAACCTAAAAAGCATTTTCCCACTTCCTTGTGCAGCTCACATTTTCTATCTCACTGGCTTCAATCTCAGCTTCATCTTCTCTCTAGAGCACCATCATTTCTCGTACACTACATGTCCCTCTTGCCGATTCTCATGTATTGGGTACGTAGAAACAGGATCAATCTTTTCCCTACCTGACATGGAACTATGTCACAGCCCTGTGTATCACCAGGGACAAACAGAACCAAGCATGTCCTGCCACCAAGTACATTTGCATAAATCCATGAAAGAGGTGCCATATTTGAGCAAACATTCCTGGCATTCAATCTTAATTAGAGTTTCTCCGAATGACAGCTCAATGATCATATTCAAGTGGATTAACGAGCTTTCACATTCACACAAAATAAATCACAAAGAAATTCAGGTTTCACTGCAGGCAACATAGAGAATGTTCATAATATCATCTGGAAGGGGGAAATAAACATCAACTGCACAATGAAACATCAATTGTTTGTCATGGTTTAAAGATTTTTCTACTTATATCCATGATAGTTTCCACACATGGGAGTAATGCCTAGTAATTTACATATTGCATGGTGTGTGAAACCTTGATTTTGGAGCTATTAAATTACGGTAGAACGAAAAGTACACTAGCCAAGACTAATTTGCAGATTGATTAAACGTTAATTGGAATCAGTGGATAGCAATGTTCTCTTTCCGAGATAGAAAGCATGACCAATAAATACTAGTAAGAAAACTAGAACGTGTTTAATATATAGATCGATATATAAATAATGACATAGCATAAGAGAATGTAGCTACCTCAACAGCAACCAATTCTGCCAGGCGCATAGTAGTCGCATCTGCAGCAACCTCATCAAGAAATGAAACTGGCTCGGTCTCGCAAAATTTGACCATCTGATGGAAGAAGTGGATTAGATAATCCTGATCAAATGATTGATAACATGATGAACAGAGAAATGATAGGCACCAGAGATAAGATTTTGGATTTCAGACGAGCAACTAATGAAACCAGATATTTTGACTCTGCCAGCAAAATTGGAACTTGTAGTTTCAAGACAGCTAAAACAAGACGCAGAAGCCCTCCGTTCTTGCAAAGCTCCTTTATAGAAAAAAATCAAAACAAGTGTCACTTTAATTACCATAAAATTCCAAAACATTAAAAAACCATAGAAGATTCTGTTACTCAAAAGGAAAGCATCCTTATCGTCAATGGTTAATTTGTGTTACTATCTATATACATGCCACTAGAATATTGGCCAGCCCATTTCCTCAACAAGGAAATCACAAGACATATCATGTACACTCCAAAATATTCTTATACAGACTTGCAAAACTCAAAAGAAGATGAAAGATTTATTGCAAAATCGACCATGAAATACAATCAGGTGATAATTTGTGCTAACCTTATGATTCAAAACCTTGTCTCTAAAGGCATCTGGCTGACAAAGAGACTGTAAAACTTGAATAGAAGCCTCACATTGTTGACCAATGACTTCTGCCATAGACTCTGCTACCGTTGCAGAGACTCTGTTGTTCATCAGCTTGGAATTCAATCCACGTAGCTTTATCTGCAGAAGTCCAATATCTCGCCTCACAGTATCAAAAGTTGCATCCATAAATATATCAACCTGCTCCAAATAGAAAACTCTATTATCCCATTGAAGGTTCAAAGATAAAATTTTATTTTTGCCAGATGTTGGGATATCTTTCAACTAGATCCATCTTAAGTAAGTGGTTTGTTAAAAAGATAGCCTCAATTATAAGGCAGTTTTACCAGGTCCTGGACCCTACTTCAGAGATCTTGTTATGTTTCTACCAGAGGTCTGTAAATTTCAGTGTAACCCAACAGTGTAGCTGGCCAGTAGTTTTTAAAAAAAGGCAAACTACAGATTAATTTATAAGTACACACCACGAGACTATAGAGCACCAACACCTCTAGGGTAATATTGTTTGGAGCAATTAAACTGTACTGACCACTGCCAAGTTACATAGGTAAGAAATATTATTCTAAAGTATTCATATGAAGCAGCTTTTCTTCCCTTTAACTATATAGCTTTTCATTTCATTTCATTCAACGATGACTATATGAGATTGATAGAGGGACAGGAGTACATTAACATTTGGATGCTTCATAGTGTTAATAACATGTCAGAATGAGATAAGAGGACAACCACTGTACATCCCTACAGTTTGCAAGTCATGTGATTATGAATAGAAGAAACACTTCATGTGCATGCAGATTACATGCATACCAGAGAAACATATGCCACACGCTTTACTAAGTTAAGAAATTGCTAAGTAAATGATGTTTAGGCAATGATGGTGAGGAATTTTCTTGGCAGACCACATGTGACAGAAAGATAGATAGATTATCGTCTTCTGACAGGCCAAAGAGAGATTACATCTTTAAATTATTGCCTTTCCTTTCAGAACAGCAAGCACTAAATGTAACTAGACGGTGAACATCAAAATGAGCCATAGCAACTTTCTTTTATTCCATCACTCTTTCTAATACTACAAGTCAACCTGGGGCTATACAATGGATCTCTCGAATGGGGCACTCGTAAAGGGTCAGAATGCAGCGTTATAGGTCACAGTTGCATCAGCTCTCATTACGGATAAAGCTCATTATGTCCAGGCATTGAAGATGTTTCCCTCACTTCAGATATCACTCTGTCTAGGATCAGACCATATTCGAAATTTTCATATGGCAAAAGTTTGAGTCTATCTGAGTTGATAATGGTATTTTTGTAGAAATTATATTTGCCCACTTTTGCTTGCTGTTCTCATTTCAAGATGTAATCCTCTGCTAGGTCCAGTAGGCTAGTTTTGCCTCCTAATGTAGTGGTTCTTTTTTTCTTTTTTTACTCTACATGATTATACGATGTGGGATGGGCAGAGTGATGCTTAGTTCAGAAGTACAAACACTAGTCTACTAATGCCTAATTTTAGAAGTTTTGTTTGGCATAAATCATCTATTCTTTTCCGCATGATACATGGTCTGTATGAATAAGAAACCATGCACGTGTCTCAGATGATTGTTCCCTCGTCCAGCAGTAGGTTTCCCATATGTTACCAGCGGCACATGTCAATCATTTCTTGATGCATCGTTCACAGGAGAATGTCACTTATTTCTACAATGGAAGCCGAACATACAGGTAACGGCAAAACAAGTAGATGCCAAGTTTTTTCTAAGACTGTAATTTGAGAGGATAGACAAAAGGAAATCTTCTGATGTGAGGAATGCAGACAGTGCAACTAAAATTAGCAATATGATTAATTCTAATCACCCTTTTACATTCTCCCTACCTAATTAGCACAGAGATATAATAAACAACATACTTTTCTCTCCCCTTACCTTAGGATGCACTAAAAGAACCGGGACAAGATCTGACCATTCTCCAGCCACAAATGCAGGAAGCAGATGCAAGCTGCACGCAACAAGAGCTGCATGTAAGATCGTACAAGAACTTCCATGCCGGCCCTGCTGCAAAAACCAAAGGTGTGCCAAGGTTTAAGTGTATTTCACAGAAACTGGTACCAACAAGCAAGCATGAAATAGATTATGCTGACAGTCCACCTGTTCTGGGCCTGCCAGTGTAATCAGCATGTATATGACCAAGTCTAAAATTTGTTCCCGAATTTTAACTTCTTGAAGGAAGATCTGCAGAATCTCAGAAAATCTCAGGACTCTGCTCAAGTATTTCAAGTATGTGCACATTACAGAAAGAAACGCACTCTTTAATCCAATTTCAAATTTTATTGAGCATTGAAGGTGGCATGATACATTTACAAAAATGAATACTTGAGAAGCTCGAAAGCTTTCTGCTGCAAATAAACTGCCAGAAATCATGAACTGTGGTCCCTTACAAATCCTTCTAGCTCCTACCGGGTATGTGCATAATCCATGCAAAATATATAATTAACGTTTACACCAAGTGCTCTTATATTAAAAAACTGAAAAGTTTCAGAGATCAGGCTAGCTTTTATTGCTAGCTCCAGCTTCCACAAGAAAAACCAAAAATCAATTACCTGTTCCAGCTTGGGATGCCGAACTGCTAGATCACTAAGAGAATGGAGAAGGCGAACCCCGCGCAATAAATAGCGCAACCGTGGCTCCACTCCTCCTGATGCCACGCATGCAAGTAAATGCAGCGGTAGACGCAAAACCAAGTGTTCCAGATTAACCTGTTTCAAGAAAGGTCCTAGAATAGTTGGAAGGCATTTCCAAAGGTTTCTCACAGAAAACAATCATATATTTTAAGTCAGCAATTACTCGTATATAAGCCCCCCTTCCGGTCCTTATGCGTAAAGTGAACACATGCTGAGTATCTCTAAGTAATTTGTTCATTTCTTTTGCACTTAAGTTGTGCAGCTCTTCCACCGCTCCAAAAACGTCCAACCCCTGCAATAGGCATTCCCACAATAGGTTAACAGGTGAACCTGGGAATAAAAAAAGATAGCCACTCAATCATATTCTGGTGATGATCACACGGCTTCAGGTATATAAAATCTCAACAATTCTTGATGGATCAGTGATTGCCACTCAAACGGCCATGATTGAATGGCATATATCCCAGTATTGCAGGTTCGAAGGATGAGGGAGAAGCCGTGAGGGTTCATCACCAATTGGTTGAAATAACTTGCTGTCAACCAGTATACAACCAAAAGTTCCGAAACTGTGAAGCAAAGTTTCTATAAGCATCCAGCACGTGAGGAAAATGTATCTAGAAGTTTACAGATAGCGACATGATTGTTTCTCTTAGTTTCCAGCCAGTAAAAAAATATCTCATTACAGATTTGAGCTAGCGAGAAAATTTGCAAGCATGGAAACAGCAATGAAGATTGACAGTGAAACACGCACAAAGGAATCGAGGAGCCATTCGTGAGTCGTATGCATTTCCAGGAAGAGAGAAACGCATCCCTATGAATACGCAGAAGGTGCTGTGAATCATGATCTATCATCGGTGATATGGATCATTCACTGTCATCCAAGCACTAGAGAAACAGGAAAAATGTCTCTTTTAGTATTCGAATGGGCTGAAAACCTGTTCCATTCTCAGTTTCGAAACTGTGAGTAAGCTACTCCTTGAAGTTGGCAAGAATCCAGGAGATCGTTCCCATCATCATATTTCCAGCAAGTAGGGGAAGGCATTGCTTTGGTGGCGTTCCATACCGTACATACAGGAGTTGCCGAGAATTCTGTCACAGTTCAAAGCTTCTGCACAGCCAGCGCCTGTCACGTGCAGGTGAAGCAAAGAAAGAGCGTGATGGAATCCCTTGTGAACGTGTTTGCAGGTGGCGGGAGACTATGGTGCCACGACTGAAGCGTGAGGGTGGTGAGGATGTACGGCCCGTGGCACATCAACCGCAGGAGGGCCACAATGCGAAGCAGAAGAAAAGCCAAGAAATTTCCAAAAATACCATTCCGAGCTCCCCGTTCGAATCCGTGGTATCCAAAGATTTGGAAGATATCTTTCGACAAAGGAGGAGGAGGAGGAGAAAGAGAAGACGACGAAGGAGCAGAAGGAAGCCTACCTTAGAGAGAGAGGAAGAGGCGGAGGCGGAGGCGGAGGAGGCACGTCTTTGGATGTTCATTGGAGCGTTTCTCCTTCTGAAGCTGCGGGGGCGGAGGCGGAGGCGGAGGCGGGGACGGCGGCGGCTGCTCCTGCTGCTGCTGCTGCTGCTGGGATGAAAGAAACAGGTCATACGAGCACGCCTCGCGGATGCCGAAGGGAGAGATGGCTACGGCATGGAGAGGATTACGATCGGCGGGAGGGGGGGGGTTGACAGAGGGGACGGGGGGAGGAGGAAAAGAAGACGAGGAGAGGAGGAATGGAAGGGAGGGAGGGAGGAGGCATGAGAACGCGAAGGGAAGAAGGAATGGGAGGCGGACGTTGAAGAAGCTTAAGTGCTCGCCATGGCTATGGCGGAGGGAGCTTGCTTTTCTTTTCCTCTCTTTTTTTCTCAGAGAAAACATACACAGACAGAAGAAAGAAGAAGAAGAAGAAGAAGAAGAAGAAGAAGACGAAAACGAAGACGAAGACGAAGACGAAGAAAGAAGAAAAGAAGAAAGAAGAAAGAGGGTGCCACCCACGAAATACCCTTTTTTTTTCCTCAATAATAATAAGTCTCCTCCTTTATATTTATTATTTTCCCCTTTTTTATTATTTCTCTCTTATTTACATCCGATTTCTTTTTTGGGGCTCTTTTTTCCGATTTTTATTTATCCCTCCCCTTTTTTTCCTATTTCTTTTTTTTCCTTTTTTGAGGGGGGGAAATTACCCCCAAAAAAAAACAAAATTATATTAAATCCAAAATTACAAATGAACGCAACGAAAATTTTTTAAACACCCGATTAAGTCCGTCAGTACAACGTTGATCGATCTTGTTCCTGAACCGGCCGCTTTTCGTTCATCGATCCCGATCGATCTCCTTACTGCATTCGATTCGCAGAAGCCGGTAGATTTCAGAAAGTCCAAGTGACCGATTAACGCGACGATTCGGTGCTAATCGATCGATCGAGCACTCTGCTCGATCGATTGCTCCGATGCCAATTGAGCTGAGAATCAATCGATTTGGTGTTAATCAATGACCTGCATATTGAGTTTTAAAAAAACCAGGCGCTAATTCGGAATTTCTAGTTTTAGTTGGCGTAAAATATGTAATTTATAACCTTGTTAGGCCTTTTCTTTTTGCTAATGCTTTCTTTTTTTTACCCTATTTATTTGCCTCTCTCTACGTACTAATAGTTATCTCTCTCTCTCTTTTTATTTAATCCGCTAATAATGTCTCGTATTTATTCGTCGTTTTGTTGTACACGTCGCTTTTTCCCTGATTTTTCCTTTTATTTCCTGCTTCCTTTTTTTTTTTGGTATCTATCATAATTTGAAATCTGGTTTTCTTTTTTTTGTTTTTGGTATTTTGGTTCCGCCATCTTTTTTTTTTACCATTTGTATTATTGCGATGATTTATTCAAATGAAAATCAAACGATTTGTATTTCGTTTCGATCCAAATGTTTTTAAATTTTGTTTTTTTTTTTGACTTATTTCTCGTATTACGATGTTTTTTGTTATTTATTTTTATAAGCATTGTATCACGCTAAAAATGAGCCAAATTAGAAATAGATCTATGTATGTATGCGTACGCGCATGGGAGGGCTAGCCATGATGCATGCATGGAATTGGCCACATGATTTATGTATGTATGTATGCATGCATGCAAAAGATCTGGCAAATTGCCTGGTAGCAGAGCAGAACAGTAGGTTCAATGCACGTATTCTGCTCGAATCTGGCGCCTTTTGTCGATCGATCGATCGATCTCCCACCCCATTTGCTAGATCTTTGCCGATCGTGTTTTCTGTTTGTATATCAATCATTAACAGAGGTTGGCCGAAACTCGATCGAGGGGCTGGCCTAGATTGAGCTTGAAGTGGTTCGATTCGATTTTGGGTTCTCCTGGATTGAGCTCGGATCGAGCAAAAACCGGTTCAATCTAGACTTCTCCTAGATCGAGCTTCGATCGTACTGAATCGGTTCAATCCACGCTTCTCTTGGATCGAGTCTGGATTGTACTGAACCAGTTGCTTCTCCTTAAAGTGGTTTGGATTGAACAAAGCCACTACAATCTTGGCTTCTCCTAGATTGAGCCCGGATTGAACTGAACCAAATTGATCGATCACTCCGACTTCTTCGATTCTTCACTACATTCGTTTTTTTTTCATACACTTTATGGGCCTCTGTTATTCCTTCCTGCTCTCTGCAGTAGCCAGTGAGGCCACAACAGATCTGCTCTCTATGGTCGAACCATTTCTACCTTGTTTTTACTAGGTCCATCCATGCAAGCCGCCCGATATATGGCAATAGATTGAACCCTTTCTTCAGTTTCCTTCGTTTTGATTGACCTTTTCTTGCCATTGGCTCTAGCGGTGGGTGCTCGCAATCATCTCCACATTATTGCCTTGAATTTGATCGAATACGAGTTCTTTTTTTTCTCTCTTTATATATTTGGCTTTTTTTTCCCATCCGATCCGCTCCGCGCATAAAGAGATGCATTCGTAGATTCATCGATCCACACTGATAATGACACTGAAGCAGCACCAGGAAAAGAATCCCAAACTATGTATATATTATATATTTGCCCCTTCATGGATCGATGAATCCAATCCTCACCTTCTTGTTTCCTAGATACGGTGTTTGTTCATGGTCACTTTCTGAAACAATTTTACCCGAACGATTTTTTCATAGCTTGAAACCTCCTCCATTATGAAATTTTAAAACATTGGAGAATCACTTTTAAATTCCTCCAAAGTCATCGGAATCAACACAATTTTCATTGGAATATGGAATAGAACTACCACCACCACCCTGCATTGTCAATATGGAAAACAAACCCATAATCGATAGTTTGATGCAACATGGAACAATAATACACTAGTCTTGCATTATAATTACGAACTGGAGGCCACCAATGGTTCCGAGTAATCAATTCCAACATCTTATGGTGTTCAAAGTGTTTGCTATTAGTTTGTTATGGCAATGCTGCGATACTCAAAGTGAAGAAGGACCACGAAGAATGTGTACAATGATTGTAATGAAGAAAGTAAACCATCGTGTACTCATCGTGTAAATATTTGCAAAAAATCTTGGACCTCGATCAATATGGACAGACAATCATGAACGATATATTTCAAAACATCGGGTGAAAACTCGTCTGAAATTGACTATGAGGGGATTCAATAAAAAACGGTAGATTTCAAAGACACCAGTAGTCAATAATCGTAACTTATCATAACATAAGATGGCCAGCTTTTGATCATTAAAATCGAGTTCCTGTAATCTTGGATATTTAGAAAATTGTTATAGATAGCGCATCAACCTTTCTTTGTGTTCCATGATGATCTGCAATGAGAAAGTCAAAGTGTGTCGTGAATTATGCCTGATGAGGTTAACGAAGACTCAACATTCAATTTGTTTGAAAACTTGCAAGTTTTTTGTGATCATTATAAACGTCTCGATAAGGATAATTTTCTGAGATAAAAATTGCTATTGAATGAGCCTTCAAAGGCCACGAGCTATTTTTTATAAACATCGATAATAATCGATTTTTTTCAACTTTGGATGTCCACGAATGAAATCAATTGAATGCGGTTTCCAAACCATGGCCATGGCTAGTGCAAAATCGTACCATTTTTGTTATCGACGATAATGTTGAGTTTGGATTGGCAAACATTGACAAGACTATGAGCAAAAGTAACATTTGTTTGGATAGTTCATCTGGACAATGAGCTGTGGAGAGTCTTGGCTTTAAATCGTCAAAAAGACGTTTGTTGAATTCTTGGTAGTTAGATGGACATTGTGCATGGACTCTCTCGAGTCCATGACATCGAGACGAGACGTACTAAACTCGACTTTGTGCCTCCATTCATTTGTGTCGATAGCATGATTCTAGCATCGGGAACACTTCCATTCAAAATGGCTCTGATTTTGGTGAAACTTACTCATTTAACAAATTATTGAGTTTGTTCAAACCCTCAAAGTTATCGGACTAATGTGGATAACAAGGTAAAGGATATCGAGGTTGTTGGATTAATTAATCAGAGGATTAGAATCATGCTCATCATTAATGGTGATCTAGTTTGTTTAGTTAATGCAGGGATCGTTGGCGGGGTTAGAAACGATGTACGTGGAAGACCTAGAGCGAGATAATTCAGTAGCAAGTCGTCCCATGTCGTGAAAAGTGTCCCAAAGTTTCCAAGTCATTATCAATGTTTCCGAATGGTGGGGGGGGGGGGTGGGAGGGGGGGGGGGGGGGGGGGGGGGGGGGGGGGG
>JBBBWG010011114.1:5848-17570 GCA_037176905.1 Azolla pinnata
GATGGAGCGAATCGTAGCAATCGTTGCCTAGTCCATCTATATTCTGGCAACAAACACTTCTCCAACTACTTATAAATGTAGGCCAAGCATTTGAATGTGCGAAACTCTTTTTTCCCCCTCGGAGTATTCCTTTGTCCCAATTGCAATATCAGAGACCTGACTACTGTTGGAGGTACCTTCAGACAACATCTCATTTGATTGCTCAACTAATGCATTCGAATTCCCACAGGGGAGCGACGACAAGCTACCTACTCTGATCTCATGCGTCGATAGATGGCTTGACTTCACTGTTGACTGACTCGGAAGGCTTCCAATCAATAGCTACTTGCATGTTTAGGTGACGAATCGGATACGATGATGTGTTTTTCTTTTTTTGCTTTCAAGGTAAGATCCAATCTTGGTATTAGAAAGAACTCAGAACTGTAATCGATCAGGAGAGGACTAACGCTCTTCTATGAGTTTTGGTCTCACTATTTGGATCTAACTCGACAGACAAAACCATGTTAGGAAGAGTTTTGTGAGATACTATATACTCATTTAAATAACAAAAAAACAAGATGGTCGATGACCGCCATGGCGTTAAGTTTGCCTCAATTACAACTGAGCGTGATCGGGAAGGCAAATTAGGTCGAATATAAAAAGAATGATGGAAATGATATTAAACCCTAAGCCCTAACCCTAACCCTAAGCGAGAACCTGGCTAAACCCAAAACCCAAAGCCCTAACCCTAACCCTAAGCGAGAACATGGCTAAACCCTGAACTGTAAACCCTAAGTGAGAACCTGGCTAAACCCTCACCCTAAGCGAGAACATGGCTAAACCCTGAACTGTAAACCCTAAGTGAGAACATGGCTAAACCCTCACCCTAAGCGAGAACATGGCTAAACCCTAAACTGTAAACCCTAAGCGAGAACCTGGCTAAACCCAAAACCCAAAACCGTAACCCTAACTCTAAGCGAGAACATGGCTAAACCCTAAACTGTGAACCCTAAGCGAGAACTTGGCTAAACCCAAAACCCAAAACCCTAGCCCTAAGCGAGAACCTGGCTAAACCCAAAACCCTAAGCCTAACCCTAAGCGAGAACCTGGCTAAACCCAAAACCCAAAACCCTAACCCTAAGCGAGAACCTGGCTAAACCCAAAACCCAAGACCCTAACCCTAAGCGAGAACGTGGCTTAAACCCTAAACCCTAAACCCTAAACCCTAAACCTTAAACCCTAAACTGGGTTTTTGAAAGCTTCCTCAGAGGTGGCCAAAAAAAAAGCATTCCAATTTTTAAACCATTCATTCATAGTGAGGGAAGAAGATGCCTGTGAAAGAAGAACAGCCTCCTTCTTTATAAAGCCGCATGCTCTCAAGAAGCCATGGTTTTCTGCTTCAAATTCGTCCAAATTCGAACCCTAATCCTCAACCCCTAACCCTAACCCTAACCCTAACCCTAATCCTAATCCCTGTCGCCATGCCTCTCTCTTTGCTGTCCTCCTTTCTCGGCGTGGCTCGACCCTCTCAGAAAGCCAAGTGGTAAACGTCTCAAACCATCTCTCTCCCTCCCCATCTCGTTCGTTTTTGCATTCGCTCTGGACGACGCGATCCATCTCGTGGGTTTTCTTCGCCCATGCTCACTTGTTGTTGGGTTCGCCCCCGAATTTCTGATTCCCCTCCATTTCGATCACACGCATTCCATGGAGAGTCTGCTTCTTCATTTTTGAGCTTCCCTTCTGCTTTTGGTTTTTCTTTTTTTCGCTCCAGCAAGAAGCTGCTGGAGACCACCATGGCTAGGGTACAGATTCTGAAGGAAAGAAGAGAGGTTCAGCTTCGTCATCTCCTCCGCCAAGTTGCTCGCCTGGTGAATTGTAGCAGACACCGGAAGCCAGAAATACAGGTTGGGTACCACATCTCTCTCACATGCATGTATGTGTGTCACACATGCCCCCGCATACATCCACAACACACATGTATGTGTTGTTGTGAACATGTCATGGTCGTATACAACACTGATGATGTATGGAAGAATGTTGATGTGCCAAGGCATGCGTGCCTGTGTATGTTGGTATGTGTTGATGTGCATGCGGATGTTGCGATTGAGCTGCGGCGGCCAATGTGCATTTGCTTGGTAGAATGTAGTTGCGATGTGGGATTGTGTGCATAGTGCGATGGGCGGATGGATCATCTAGGCGTTATTAAACTCATATCCTCGGCTGATTTGCAATGGCTGGAACAGCTAGAGTGTTTGTGGGCGGAGCTATGCATGCTCTCTCTCTACATGAAGGTTCGGGAATATTGCAATAAAGTCCGGATCAATCTAGATATCGTTTGCAGCCAAAGGTAACTGAATCGATCCTTGTTTTCCTGTTAGTTGAGTCGGCCAATAACCCCCATTCTATGATACATAAGAGCTTCCTTTAGACACATATTGACTTTGTCGTGATTCGGTGATACAGGCAATGCCCGATTGACTTGGAGGAATCGGTGGCAAGCCTATGCTTTATTGCATCGCGTTGCTCGGTATTCCCTGAGCTTCATGAGCTACGGGAAATCTTTGCTTTGAAGTATGGATCCGAGTTTGTGATCTCGGCACAAGACTTGAAGCACGGTTCTCATGTCAATCGATCGGTATGCTATATGCATCTGTTTTGTGTGCCCCGAAACCGTAAACTGAGGATAACTAAACGGTCTTCTTGTCAAAAATGTGCATCCAAAGTGGCTTTGCCTCACTATATGTATAAAAAGATGTTGTTATTTGCAAGGATTGTGTTCTTCGATACGCATTGTGTGTTTCTGACTTTTCTTGTCACACCTTTGGCACCTGATTCTTTTTGTGTAGTTATTGGACTTGTTGTCGAGCAAAGCACCCCGTGAGGATGTCAAGGAAGAATTGAATGAGTATGTGTTGGCAAGAACTGGCAAAGAAGATGGCGGCATATTGAAGGGGTTACTTGAATTTGTGAGTAGAAATACTCGAGCCAATGAGCACAAACGTTTCCATGTTCCATCATTTGAGCTGCATAAATACAGACGACATGATGACTTGGAAGAAGGGGAGGAAGAAGAAGAAGAATTGAAAGGAAAAGAGGCATGGATGCTAGTAAATGAAGGGGCAGCGTTGGCGCAAGAATCCCCGCTTTATAACATGAGTTCGACGTATGGCAAGCGACCTTTCAGCTCACGATTCAAGAGGATGTATAGGGGAACAATCAGGAAAGGAATGGAGCATGGCATTGGAGCACGAGATCACACTTTCAACAATGATGATGAGGGTGCAGATGATGATGATGATGATGATGATGACGACGATGATGAAGACGATGGTGATGAGCATTCAATCAGTGTGGTGAAAGAGGAAGCCAGTCGTATGGGTGGTTATTATTACTCTAGTGATACGGGATCGTCTGATGGTGAGAACAATCAGATGCAATGGCATTGTGACAGACATGTGGGATCGAGCATCAGGAGTCTGTATGGAGGTGATTCTTGCATGAATCAGCTCCCCTTGACATGTGCTCCTGAGCGTCTTCCCCCACCTCTGCCAACAAATTTGTCCAACAATGGTGTTCCAAACAATCACCTGAGAGACTACTGCACTCCGCCTGATTTTGAGCATGTAGCTGCCCGAGTGGCAGAGCTGTCGGCCAATAGCCTCGCCACGGACCTCTGAAAGCTCACAATGATAGATCATCACCTTCTGGTTCTGTGCTTCCTTCACCTCAATGTCCATATATTGAAGCCCAACACCCCCAATAGCTGCTTCTAGATGTCATAACCGCATATACAACAGGTCCACAATTGTCAAAACCACATGCAAATCTCTCAGGTTGTGGGAAACTGACAGAAATGGGCCATTAAAGATGTAATGCGCTGCCAAAAATGGGGCAAGTTCCCAATCCGTAACCACAATAATGCTCTCCCGTAACCAATGTGTGTACAACAATGCTTATGATGAATAAGCTTGTAACATACTGATGATGTAAAGGAGTAGTTTGCTGCATCGAGTAATATCTGTACAATGAACAATAGCAAGCTTGCAGTATGTTGATGGATGCGCTTTACGATGGGAGTTCAAGTCCATACAGCTGCTTTCGAAAGCTAGCATGGAATGTCATTGTTTTGTGTATCAGATTTATTAAACGGAACAGCTTTGCTGTGGCAGCATGTTTCAGAATTGTCACAGATGCCATGCACGTTTCAAAAAACTTAGAACTGTGCTGATGATGTAAAGGAATAACTTGCTGTATCAAGTAATATCTGTATGTCGATGGAAGCTGTTTACGATATGGGTCCGAGGCAATTTTGAAAGCTACCATCGAATGTCAGCGTTTTGGGTATCAGATTGGTTATAACTCGAACAGCTTTGCTGGTTGCAATGGCAGCATGTTCCAGAGTTGCCACAGATTGCATGCATGTTTTGGAAAACTTATAATAACTATACTTTGATGTCCGGAAAAGCCGCACACATGATCGCCGAAATGATCAGACATAGGGAAGCATTCTTTGAACATTAGAAAGGCAGAGCAAGCTCTGGATGTTGGGTGTGTACGATCGGGACATATGCCATTTGCCTACCTAATCTGTGATGTACCAACACTTGACACTGATTATACATTGCCTATCCATCCAGTTGGCTATAACTATGTTAATTTCGTGGGTTGAGAGCTTCCATGGCAGTGATGGCGAATTCCGGCACTCGGATATGGTGATCATCGCCAAAGAAATATGAGGGAATCTTGCAGGAAAGCTTTGTCGACCGAATCATTGATATGGGTAGTGGTGGAAGATCATCATTCTCCCACTGTTAAACATATCTTATCCTGCTACTGCTGCTGCTGCTGCTGCTGGTTGATGTAAGCTTTTGCACCATGTACTAAGATAAGGTATTTCTCCCTGATTCAGACAGGGTTTGCTCCTGGTAAAGATGCACTGGTTAGTGTTTTTCAATGCCTGGTTAGAATGAGGGTCAATTTGTTTATGCTCAGTGGGAGATAGGTGGATGAACGACGTACGGAAACCGATGCTCTTTTGGCATAGTCTATACATTGTGTGCGATTTGGCAATCATCTTTTATCAAAACCCAACAAGCTTTGGGTCTTTGGAAGAAGACATTGAAAGGAATCTCAATCATGGTGCACGCGAGTGACCCGGAATCCATTTACTCCGACGCGGTGGTGCTGCACACTTGTGCTATCATAGTAAAACACCATGGATCAATAAGCTTTTTCTCCTAGGAGCAGCTTGTTAGATTCGCTTTAACCGAGATCCCCAGAAATCGGATCATTGCAGGATCCAGCTCAAGGTGGGCCTCTCTCTGTTCTGCTGCCAAAAGCAATTCGTGCAAACAATCAGGTTGGGCCCAAGGTGTGCGGAAGCTGCTACTAAATGGTGATCAGAAATGCTGGGTGGAGGACATGACTTTAGGAGACTGAAGTTCTGTCTCGATGTAACGATCGCAAGTTGTTTCTGTTGTTGGTCTGGATTCCATCATTTTGTAATAGAATCCTTTGCTTGCTGGTAAGCTTGCCCTTACTTCTTTTTACAGCAGTTTTATCAAAACAGAAATCCCCAACATTCATGTATTGCGAATGAATCGGGGAAGAGCATGAAGCAACAATTCTATGCATGTTTTAGAGACCCGAGTACTTTTTCTGCACACCTTCCTTCCATTTGGGGATGTACTCTGTGATTATCTTGCATTTGGACCATTAAAATTCCCCAATTTCCACCCCGTGGCCTGCATGACTGATGCCTTTGCTCAAGAATAAAAATGTCCAAGGTTTAGGGAAGGACTCCATTGAAATCAAATGCACAGCAAAATCATGAGTACAGAAAAAAAGAACCCACAGACAAGATAGTTGACTGGGTGCTTGTCATCCGAAATATGTTTGCCCTTGTGGATCTGAAATACAATGCTTTGTCCTGTGGGCTACAGTTATTAAAGCATAGAAGTATTATGTATCCCCCAATCTGAGAAAAATGGTTAAAAGGTCCACCATCAAAAGTGGTAGGTACAACAACGGCATATGGATGTCAGTTTAGTATACAATTTCCTATGATCCATTTGCAGGATTATATAGACAAGTTTTACAGTCATCACCCCCCCCCCCCCAAAAAGAAAATATATAAATAATCAAGAAAAGCAAATCAAACAGCTTTTTTCAGTGCCTCCTTTCAAAATAGCTCCTGCATGTTGAAGGTCTTCCACGCCTCCTGTGGGAAAGCCGAGAACATTAGCAATCCTTTGAATTTTAGGCATGAACAGTTTTGCATGCATCAACAGTAATCAAAATACCAAACTGGATAACAAAGGAAAACAGGCATCCCAGTCCTCAGTAGTGTGTATAGATATGGCAATATAGAGATTGGTTTGATTCCTGCCCTTTGGTATGCAGCAAGACAGAATTCTGAATCCCAGCTAAATATAGATGTTTTCAATAAGAACTACATGTACCAAAACCCCAAACTGATCCCACCCATAAGGATGTGCAAAGATATACCAGTACCTTGCTTTTCTGGAATACATTCCGATAAGAGGGAAACATGCTTCACTTAGTCATTTCTTTTACCTGAAGGATGTCAAATACCCTCTCTGCAATGTATTTCTGCTCCAGTGTTGCCGATTTCTGCTGCAGCTTATCTGGATGAATGAATAATGTTGCCTTCCTGTAAGCCTTTTTAACATCAGATCCCTCTATCAAACTCGTTAGCGGGAGAGTTGTCCACCCACTGTCTGGCCAGAGCACCTGAAAAATTGGCCATGAAAGAACCCAAATACTTCTGGTTTAAGAGGAATTGTCATTGAACATATGGAATATATATTCACGTATTAATGCATGAGGAATTGTCATTGAACATATGGAATATATATTCACATATTAATGCATACACATGTGTATCAACATAATTCTAATGTATTAGAAATTGTGCAGAAAGGAAACCCACATATTGAAGGTTGGACAAAAGTGCCCGCAAGTTGCCCTCTTTCCCAGCTGCCCATCGTTTGATCTTCCGATCAGAAATTTCAGCTAGTTGCTGTAAGGACAAGACGGCAATACTGTCAGCTGAGAGGCACCGGGTTCCAAAAATCTGGATCTACTTTATGACCAATTGCTATAGTTTTCCAAAAATGTATGTGGTAAATCTCCAAGTGCCACCATAACAGAAGGTCCTATTCTCCCATATTGAAAATGCAAAATTAAGCAGTCTCCCCCTAAAATAGGTTTTGTTAAGATGAATCGAGAATTTCTGGCAGACTCAGAAGCATGCTGCAAAACAACGAACTACACAAGATGATGATTAGAGATAGATGTGTCAAGCCCTGCAAAACAAGATGACCCAGAGACAAAGAAAAAGGGGCAAAAGTGTCTTAGTAATGAGATGATGAAAAGATATTCTATAAGTTCGCACACATTCAGGCAATATAACCACATTCAGACTCTTCCTCCTAGTACTTCAAAGCAATGAAGATGGACAGTTATGGCAACGAGTCAATGCTACACCAGTAATACACTATCCTTACCCTCTGAAGCTCAACTGTACTTATAATTTTCCCATTAGTATCCCAGCACTACAAGCCGATTTTGGGGTGAGTGACGAATATATACTACAGGCAGATCTAGATCATCAACACTCTTCCAGGTCCCTTGATGACCCTTCATGAGCAGAAGAGATTAGGCAGCTCTACTCTCTATTTAAAGATGGTTTGAGTTGTGAAAGGTGAAATACTACTTGTTTTTCCTCTTGTTCACGTTGGGATTCCGCTTCCCTTTGCTGCATCTCCTCCAGAGCTTTAGCCTATTATGAGAAAGAGGGAAAAAGATCAGGAAAAAACGCATTTCCCTGACATGATAAAGCCAGTCACACGAGGCCCACCGCTCTTTCTTTGGTTCGCACATGGCGCTCTAATCTTGATTTCCTTCGTTCCAATGATTCTCCTTCTATTTCTTGAAACCCATCCAAAGAAGATACAAGGCCTGTCAAACATATTAAACACACCCGAGGAAATTTTTAAGATATTCAATCGGCATTTATTAGAGATGTTAACTTTGGATTACTCACCTAAGAAGCACTCTATATCTTCAATCTCTTCCCTGGGAGATATGTCAAACTCCTCATTCAATTGTACAATATCCTGCTGTCCGAGTTATTTGTCAGTGAGATTGTAAATGCATAAGAAATGGTCATAGAGGTGAGGCATGCAGGAGAAAAGCATTGACCATCAAAACATGTAGCACCCGTGCCTAGAATCATGAATTGCTCACATGTTTCAAGATATTCAATCCTGGAAGAGTTTTTGCGTGTCTGCCCTCAGCAGCACATGGTTTCAGTATTCTTCTTTTCTCCATGGTCACAAGGTATAGGGTTTAGACTGTTTAGAATAATTCTTAATATGCTGCTTTTAAACTGTAGGCATAGGCATGGAGGGTATTGTCGTTGATTTCCCAGTGATTTACTTCTTTTGTTACCAGAATTAAGCATCAAAATTTTGTGATAGACACAACCTATTATTATACCAAAAAGTTGAATCCCATAGATCTTTCCAACTTTGATTGTTTTTCCAAATTACTTGGCATAAAAACTAAGGCAGATACATCACCAGATTGTTCAACTTCCATCTTATGATTGGTGATTCTCAGTATACCACACTGACAAGTATTTCCTCGCCCATACTTTACATGCATACATTACAACTGCATGAAAGAGTCTACGGAGAAAAGAGATCCCTTCAGATGCGTACCTGCAAAGGGTCCACTTCTGCACATTTGTCAGCGTTTACCACACCATCTGATTTAATGGAGGTCTGAAAATTAGTAGGTTTTCCGGCAATATTCATGGATTGCCTTTCCCCTCGCCGATCAAGGGCTGCGTCAGCTGCCACTCTTGAAGATAGTTCGGTGAGAATTTCTTCAGAAACTATGGTGAAGTTGTCTTCCACAATCGAATCATTCTTACCAAAGACATGTGCTGTATCTGGAACTGGAACCTTACTAGAAACAGAATTAGGTTCCACAGTAGCAGAGTTAGATGGCTTGTCCTCACTCTTTTCTTGACGTGAATGTGTTGATGCGAGTTTGCTGTTTTTCCTATCCCCCCTACTCTTCTGAGATCGAGATTCTTTTAATTGTCGGCTATCTTTTTGCTCCCTCAGCAGTATTTCTTGCTCTTTCGACTCTACAACCTTTGGTCTCTCTCTCAAAACCCTAGACTGCTCCTTCTGTTTCTTCTCTCTCTCTTCATTCAGCTTCCAAGCACTAGCGAGCAGTGCCTGAAGCTCCCTCTCTTCAATTTCAACAGCCTCCTCTGCAAACGTTGGAGACAAGCTCGCCAAGATCTTCTTATCTTCATATTGCTCTACCACTGGCCTAAGGCCAGAAGACTGTTTCCTAAGCAGATTTTCAACAATGTTTTTGGAGTAGTTGACCTCCACATCTCGGTTCTTTTCAACAGAACCCAAAAATCCTTCCATTTTACCCGGAAACAATTCAGTGATAGAGCTTGTTGATAGATTGGTGTGCAAATCTGAAGGCTGGTCCTTCCATGGCTTAAATTGAAGTTGAGATACATTATCAGGCTGCAACGTTTTAGCTGATTGACGCAAATCATTGACCGTAATCCACTCTTTCCCTACATTCTGTAGCCCTCGAGGTCTTTCTGTATCCATGTTGATTTCAATGAAATCATCATGCAACCCTTGCTCCTTGGTAGATGAGAAAGAGCGAGAAAAAGCTTGATGCTTTCTGGCAAATTCATCCGAAGTTTTGAAAGCAGTGTTTCCTTGACGCATGGCATTATTTGGGTAGTCCTTTTCTGGCTGGATCTTATGCGCATCTCGGCCATTGTTTAACCTTTGTTGAAGCAGGCTCCTCTGTGGAAACCCACCAAATACATCATCAACATCAATGCTAGTTAGCGGTACATTATTGTTGCTGCTAGATTTAGACAGCCTTTTCAACTGGCTCGGCAGATGTTGAGATGGCGATGGGGGTACAGTAGGGGAAGTCAATGCACTTCTTGTCGGAAGCAAGGATGGGCTATCCAATCCTTTTGCTCTGCTCTCTTCCACCGAGGAAAACGAAGAGAACGGACTTTTACTGGTGACTTTCCCGCCGCCACCAGACCTGCTCTTAATCAAAACTTTGAAATGAATACTTGATTAGGGTTCATGTTTTAAGTTTTAGGGTTAGGGTTTAACATTTTACTTGAATAATTCATCCGCTACCTTGATTGCCAAATGCATGAAAGGCTTACCATTCATTAAAAAGGAGTAAATTTTCTTCTTTTCCGGTATGAAAAATCAAACTACAGCATCACTAACAGAACTACAAACCTCCCATACATGCACACATAGAGGCACGTGCATAAACACATAGACGAGTATATTTTTACAAACACAGACATTCTTGATCACGAAGCTTTCCGATTCAGGTATAAGATAAAGAAAGAACGGAAGTAATTTCACAATACATGTATACAAGATACTGGGAAACGGTGTAAAAAAGAGGATAACAGAGGTAGAAAGACACATAGCAAAGCTTGAGTAAGAACATTGCTGGAGGCAAACAGAATAAGAAGAAGTACCTGGACTTGAGAAAAGAAGGCAAGCTTGATTTCGCACGCAAGGTTTCTTCATGAGTGGGTTCATTCTTCGCCGCAGGCGAGGAAGGATGTACCGGGCTCATCCGTCGGGAACCAGCCCGTGAGCTCGGCCTCGATCTGCTGTTGCTATCAGAATTAGGGTTTCCATACAAAGCAGGGCCGGGGAAGGGATCGGCGGCCTGCCTGTTCTCTTTGAATATGTCTTCGTAGACGAGATGGGGCGAGGAAGCAGGCATGACATCGTCGCCGAAGACAGGGAGCTCGAAGACTCGAGCCGATCGGAAGGATGGGACCTTTGAAAGCGTCGTCTTCTCCGCAAGCACTGTTGGTGCTGCTGCTGATGATGATGATGATGATGATGCTAGAGGTGCTGGTGGCAATGATGATGCTGCTGCTGCTGCTGCTGCTGATGATGATGATGATGAAAGGAGAGATGCTACTAACCTCGGTGGGCCTCCGAAGACATCGTCGTAGTCAACAGGCGTGGGAGGGCTATGCAGAGGTTGATACCAGGATTTCTCCATGGGCCTTCTCACAGCTCCTCTGTGTCCTTGATCCATGCTTCTGGCAGGGGGAAGGAATTCCAGCAGAAGGAGGGAGGGAGGGAGGGAGAGGGAGAGGGAGACACAGAGAGCATGTGCTGTTATGAAGAACCCTCTGAGCTCTGATCCATCTCTCTGTTTCTGCTCTGCTATGCTCCCCTTCCCCCTTCCCCCTTCCCCCTTCCCCTTCCTTCACCAAAGGGAAGAAATGGGGCAAAAGGAGCAGCTCTGCTTCTGATTCTCCTTCTCCTTCAACTTCTCCTTCTCCTTCTCCTTCTCCTTCAACTTCAGCTGCTTACTCCTTTTGCCTCTGCTTCTCCTTCTCCTTCTCCTTCTCCTTGACCTTCTGCTGCTTACTCCTTTTGCCTCTGCTTTCTCCTTCTCCTCCTCCTTCTCCTTCTTCTCCTCCTTGAGCTTCTGCTCCTTGCTCCTTTTTGCTTCTGCTTCTCCTGCTCCTCCTCCTTCTCCTTGGGCTCCTTTTGCTTCTGCTTTCTGCTTTCTGCTTCTGCTTTCTCCTTCTCCTTCTCCTTCTTCTCCTTGTGCTTCTGCTGCTTGGAGCTCCCTGCCCTGTTCTTGGAGCTCCCTGCCCTGTTCT
>JBBBWG010011125.1:0-21078 GCA_037176905.1 Azolla pinnata
CTTCCGATCTCGCCCCCGCCCCCGCCCCCGCCCCCCGCCGCCGCTACCGATCCCGCCACCACGTACAGCCTCGTCTCCGAGCTCGCGCACTGCACCTCGTGCTCCCGCCCGATCGCCCCCGCGCTCCTCCTCGCAAACTCCACCGCCCCCGGCATCGCCGGCAGCTCCGCCCACGCCCCGCTCAGCGCGTCGTACGCGTGCCACGTGTACGCCGCCGCCGCCGCTCCCCTCGATGCTGCTGCTGCTGCTGCTGATGCCGATGAGGAAACCGATGCCGATGAGGAAACCGATGAGGATGCCGATGAGGAAACCGATGACGATGCCGGCGATGCTGCTGGAAATCCGTGCCATGCTGCTCTTGCCCTCGCCGATGACGACGCTGGCCATCCTGCTGACGACGCCCGAATCTCGTGCCATGATCCCGATGCCGATGCCGGCGACGCTGAATTGCCATCCGATGCCGCCGCCGATTGCCGTGCTGCCCATGCTGATGACGAGGGCGATCCTGATGATGACGACGCCGCCTGCCGCTTCCACTCCTTGTTGTGGAGCAGCACGTAGAACCAGTTGTGGGGCCTCAGGCCCAGCGACGCCCGGAGGCCGTGGAAGAAGGCGGAGGTGCAGACCAGGGACCGCCACGAGCGGGAGACCTTGGAGAGCAGGGAGAGGGAGGGCACCCGGGCGAGGCACAGCGTCGCGATCTCGTCGGGCAACCCAGGGATCAGCAGGAGGCAGGGAAGAGGCGGAGGCGGCGGAAGAAGAGCCGTCATAGCTAGGGTTTTCCCTGCAGGCTCCTCGTCTCTGCAAGCCCCCCGCATCATCGTCGCCGTCGTCGTCATGGTCATGGTCATGGTCAGAGATCAGATCAGGCAGCGGCGCGCAGATCAGAGAAGCCACAGGAGAAGGAGGAGGGGGAGGCGGAGGAGGAGGAGGAGTTGCGCTGTTCCCTGCTCATCTAACCCTAACTCTAACCCTAACTCTAACCCTAACACTCAGATTAGAGAAGGCACATGAGGAGGAGGAGTTGCGCTGTTCCCTGCTCATCTAACCCTAAACCCTAACCCTAACCCTAACCCTCAGATTAGAGAAGGCACAGGAGGAGGAGGAGGAGTTAGCGCTGTTCCCTGCTCATCTAACCCTAACCCTAACCCTAATCCATGGGAGCTCTGCACGACGCCCTTTATAGGGCGGCCCTCAAATGCCCACAATTCTCGTGACACTTGTATTTGCAGAAAAGTAACAAAACAAATCTCTAATATATATATATATATATATATATATTTAGGTAAGCTGCTCTTTTGCTTTCACACTTGGACGCCCATTTCTCGTGTTATATGTCCGCCCGGACGGACTCCCGGAACACCCCTCGGATGATTAGGGTTTAGGGTCTAGGTAAATCCTAAATCCTAAATCCTAAATCCTTAGGGTTTAGGGTTTAGGATTTAGGGTTTAGGTTTAGGATTTAGGGTTTAGGGTTTAGGATCGACCTAAATTCAAAATCCAGAATCCTTAGGGTTTACGGTTTACGGTTCAGGGTTCAGGGTTTAGTGTTTAGGGTTTAGGGTTTAGGGTTCAGGGTTTAGGATCGACTCAAACCCTAAACCCGCATTGCATCAGCACTGGCTCCGGCAGCGATTCGGGCACATGAGAGAGAGAGAGAGAGAGAGAGAGAGACACACACACACACACACACACACACACACACACACACAATATTTTCATGCTCGGGACAAGAAGAAGAAGAAGAAGGGTTTAGGGTTTAGGGTTTAGGATTAGGTCTTAGAATCAACCCTGAACCCGCGTTGCATCATCGCAGACTCTGGCACGAACGGTGGCAATTCGGGCACATGAAAGAGAATATTTGTGTGCATGGGGACAAGAATGAGGAGGAGAAAGCAGAAGAAGAAGAAGAAGGAATTGGGCTACTTTTCGAAGTAGTTTCGATCGCAAAGTCTCTTTTGCTTTTTTGTACTGTCATGTTGTTTTAATACAAAAAAACATGCATTTACAAAGGAAAAAGGAAAGGTGTGGAAACGAAAACTGCCTGCGGACAGGTCCAAAGAAAATCAGGCTCAACACGTGTCATGATGTGTGCGTGCGTGCACATCGCATCGCATGTATGTGTATATGCATCCAAAAGGATGCAATACACATGCATGCATACATAGATTTTAGTCAAGAATACATTCGTGCATTCGTAGCGAAGAAGGGAAGAAGCCCCTTAACACACTCAGATGAGATGCATCAGGGGAAAAAGAAAAAAAAAACTTTGCCTTGGAGAAGGAAACAAGGAAGTGCTTTTCAAAAAGGAAAGGAAGTGGAGTGGAGTGTGAATTTGCTTGGGCACCTTTTGTTGAAGGTGCCCTTTCTTTTTCTCTCTTTCTTTTTTTCTTTTTGATGAAGGGAGGGAGAAATCAAAGGAGAGAATCTGGGGGGCGCAACATTTCGCCTTTTCTATAAACCCTAAACCCTAAACCCTAAACTGAAAGAGCAGCAACTTACAGAGACACACACACATGTGTTCTTGAGAAAAAGAACATTAATATATCTTTCTTTCTTTCTTTCGCTCCGTCCCTGTCCCTGAGCAGCTTTGGGGAGGGGCCTCTGGAACTCCGTTTTCTCGCTTTCCCTTTCCGCATTATAAATATATCTGCATGTCCTTTCAGACCCCGGGCCCCCTCCCCGCGGCATCATCCGTCAAAAACCCGCTTTTTTTCCGCAGCTTTGAAAGTCGCCTTCTTGTTGAAAAGGCCAGTGGGGAAGCGGGATACGGCAAACGGATTAAGAAAAACCAAAAAGCGAGAACAAGAAGAAGAAGAAGACTAGATGTAGATGATTCGGCCCAAAGCGCGCCTCGCTTCAGAAAGGCCCAATTCAGGGCTCGCGGCTCAGGGTTTCAAGACACTCTCAGTATCGGCTGCTTCTTCTGTGTCTGAAGCGAGAAACAAGCTCAACATGTGCGCGATGGTGGATCTGAGAAACAAGCTCAACATGTATGCGATGGTGGATCCGAGAAACAAGCTCAACATGTGTGCAAAGGAGTGGATTCACCATCATCACACCACCACCATCATCACCACCATCATCATCATCATCATCATCAGTGTAAAGAAAGGATGTATGTATGGATGTGTGCCTCCACATGTTTACACACTTTTTAGGCCTAGTTTTTCTCTTTCTTAAAGTGGAAAAGAAAATTCCCCCACTTGCCAAAAGAGGACAAGAAAGTGCTTTTGTGAGGAATCACCCCAAATTGCCCACCTTTTTTGGGGAGCACTTTTAGGGCACCTCTTTGGGAGCACTTTTTGGGAGACCTTTTTAACTCCTCCTTTTGTTTTCTTTTTTATTTCCTTTTTGTCTCTCCCTTCTTTTTTAGAGGGAGCGGAGAAATCAAAGGAGAGAATCTAGGTGTTTTATACAACACAATACCACACAACAACAAAAACACAAGGTTTTTTGACAATGCCCTTTAAAAAAAACACCTTAATCGTGGCCGAACACGGCAACCCGTTCCTGATTCGGTCACGTTGCCAAGGAGTGAAAGAGTGGTTTTGTACGTGGTGCCAGAGGAAAAAGCCTCGGATGCAGAAGCAGATTGATTTACATTGCGTACAAAAGGAAAGGATCTCGTTGTGTACACGGAAACGCCTTTCTGACCCCTGCCCCTTATAACAGGAATCCTGGCTCTTCCCCGAAACCACCATAATAAGCTTTGGTGGCCAGTTTATGCGTATCGCTCGAAATAATTCTTTAGGAAAGGTCCATCTAGGGCAGAAAGTCTGCAGCTTTTCGGGCGATCGGATTCCCAGATGCCAGAGATGTGTCGACATGGAAGCAAGCGCACCCTCTCCAGACACGACCTCGCAACCAGAATCGAAAAGTCCAGACAGATCGAAAGAACTCCTATCGATCCTTCCACTTTCCGCATCCTGTTTTTATGTCCGAATCCTTCTGCTTGATTGCACGATGTGTTTTTGCGTATTGCGCATAATACCACTCGATGATCCTCAAATTCTCAAGGGGGGCCGAGGGCTCGATCGCTCCTCCTTCGAGTCGCAAAATCTGCAAACTGCGGGCGCAGCAGAAAGCCGAGCTCCCCATGTACCTGCACTCGGCAAGAAGCTTCGAAGCCCGATCCTTGGAAGCTTCTAGTTACCTTGCACCATGAACAGAGTTATAGCCATTGCTTTCGAAAGAAAAAGCTCATCATGCCAAATATGACCCAGGAGACGAAGCGTACAATAATGTTTGTGTATCCACTCATCTGTGAGAGTACAATAACGATTACAAATACAATCATCCAATATTTATGGTAAGGTGAACAAACTAATCATGTTTACAGTGTTTATTAGAAAAAAGAAAAGCTCATTCCAAGCTTCAGAATGCCTTTACAAAAAGCTCATCTCAAGCTTCAAATTGCCTTCGAACGAAACTCGTTTCAAGTTTCAGAATGCCTTGGAGAAAGCTCATAGAGAGCAACAAGCCTTCGGGCGTGACGAAAATCGGTTTCGATGCATACAAATAGAAGAATCCCAAAGAAGAATGGGGCTGCACCTCGAATCGATCGAGCGAAACCTGATGGAAGGCAGCAATTAACCGGCTCCTTCCAAAGCCAACAACTGCTTGCCAAAACATAGAATACGTCGAATCCTTTTCGAAAACCTCTCCTCTGCTGAGCCATTTCACAAAACGCCTCAAATTGATAGCAAAACCTGCTCAAAGCGCGCTAGACAACTTCCGCGGTGCGAAAAAGAAAAAAAGGAACTGTAGTACAATCGATCACGCCAGATCGAGCTTGGTTCGCCAAGTCTTGCCGGTTACCTTTTTAGGGTAGGGGTCCAGAGGGCCCCGATCTCTTTGGCCAGATGTAAAATACAGCCAGCCATCCCAAAATGCCGCTAGCGTTGTCTTGACCCGATACGGCATCCTACCGATCGTTCTCCATTTCTACGAAAGAAAAGACCAAAAATGAAAAGGAAACGCCGATTACAGCATTGCACACTGCCCCAGCAAAAAATATAGATATATATATATATATATATATAAAACATGTGACATTCGCGTCATTCCACACACTATTTCGCCGGATCTCATCTCAGTGATATAACAGCAGAATGGGTGGGGCTTAAAGGTTTACTTTAATGTATTCATGGACCATGGGTCATTGCGTCACGGGTGATGAACGAGTGATGATGGGCCATGTGGGCTTGATGCGTCGGATCAAACTATGGCCCTCGACTTGCTTGGTTGCGGGTAGGGTAATGTAGAGGAAATAGGGAGCATGAGGAGCAGTGCAGAGTGAAAAAGCATGAAAAAAATGGGATAGAAAAAAAAACAAGCATTTCGAGTCGCGACCGCAGAAAAACTCTGGCCGACGAAATCTAGGATTTACTGTTCAAAATAGGCAAATGGGTGAATGGGCAATGGGTTGGATGTTGGGGTAATGGACCAAACTGTGGTGCAGAAGGAAAAAAGCAAGAGCATGATGAAACAAGCCTTTTGAAGCTGAGGCCAAAAACACATGGTTTAGAATTCAGTGCTCGTACGGCTGATCGAAGGTGGGTGGGGGTGGATTCTCTGTGACGACTCTTGACTAGTTCGGAAAGAAACGAATAGAAAATTAGTCCGGATTTTATTGAAGCAACCTTGAATGATTTTTAATGATATGTTGAAGCCTTTTGATGTTGCGACAATTTGGACCAAACTATCGTGCAAACGGAAAAGCTCGAACACTATAAGAGAGAAAAAAAAGAAAACAAAAGCACACACCAGGGCTATGAAGTCGAAGGCGAAAACCTCGCCAACAAGGACCATGCGGTTGCTCAGCGGGTCTTTTTCTGTGGTTCCACCTAACACCACCAAGGTATCATTCACCACTATCCACGCACACTCGATGTGAGAGTCCGGCCTCGGCATTCCTGGAAACCGCTGCCACTCGTCGCTGTCCTCTCCTTCCAGCATATACACATCACCGTAAATAACCTGAAAAGATGAATCGCAAGTCGAAATCGAGCTCAACCATAACCGGGTTTCGAATCTCCAATTCGGTGAGCTCGACTGGGACATAGCCGAGCCGCACTCAGCCAGCTACCCGATCTTCGAATCTACATCTACCAACAATAATCGGAGCATGAGGTGCTTGATTTTCCCTGCAATCCTCCAATGCTTCAAAAAACTCATAGTGAGAGAAGGTCTTCCACTTCATAGAAATGCTGAAACGAACCGGCCGTGAGAGGATACATGCCTTACCGCAAGCCATGCAACAACGAGGCTCTCCTCAAGAAGTGGCCAAATAATTAAATCACTGCCGCACAGGTTTTAGTTTGAATTCAGTAATGTAAAATTCTACACGGCACCATCACCCGTGGAACATCATCTCAGTGAATGAGCTAAAAACAACACAGTAAAGGATTGGTGGGACAAAGCAGGGGTTCAATCCGAAAGAAAAATCTATCAATCATGTTCATGACAACCATGGGAATGGCACGAGGAATTCTCTACTCCACCTGGTCAATCTATGGAGCAACTAGAAGTGTTAGCCCAAGAAGGCTTTAAGGAGACATGAAATAGAACTAGTTAACAGTATGGATTTCTATTCCTCTGCATACACATTGTTTCCCATGTATATTCCTCATTTTCTTCTCTTGGTCAATATCCACATTCATTCTCTCCTCATCTCTCCATGTTCAAAGGATTTTCCATGATCTAACCGCTCCAAGAAACGCCACATGCTGAGTTCAAACTCCCTTGTGATTCGTGAAGCAAACCACTTCCTCCATTCATAGTGTTGTTTCAGTAGCATTCTAAGCTAGTTGCAAGATATATTTCCGTACTTTACGATTCAGCTCACACAAGCAGTGATGACACCCACCATCCCGAATCAAGTAGAGGATATGTCGTTATGCTGCATTTTGAAGAGAACCCAAATTCGTTGAGTCTATTTTTGTCTTTCACCAAGCATTTCATCCAAGGACTTGACTCTATACGCCTATCTCTCTCTCCCTCTCTCCAGTTTAAGAGTAATTATAGTGGTTATGCAGTACCTCCTTCTGTCTACTGCACTTGAAAATCGGTGAACCAGGTTTCGCTTTGAAATCACCTTCTTGTCCTCCAACCAAATACAACCGATCCTCAAACACAACACAGGCCCTGCACAGTTTATATGATCACCAAGACAAACGTTTGTGAGATCTGTCAAGTCAGATCCAAACTTGGCATGATTCTCAAAGACAATGACAACCAAATACAAGAAAAAAAGGAGAAAAAGAACCTGTGAGGGCCACCACGAGGGATTGGAATCTCTGATCTCCAGGCTATGTCCAAAGCTCTTCCATCACTTACAGCTATACTCCAATGCTCAACAGCAGGTTCCCAACGATCTTCCTTGCTTCCACCCATGACATGTAATCTTCCTCTCCAAAGTTGCGTTGCAGGTGCATACCTGCATAATGCACATTTGATGAGTTATCATAGATGTGTCGTGTAAATAAGACACGGCATCATGCCTGCCACCACTGCATGTTTCGATAATCTTTGAAACACAATAAATTACTATTCGAGAAGAGGCATTGTTCCATACAAGTATATAGAAACCCAAAATTCTCACTACGTCCGATCATCATAACCAGGAACCTTTGAGTGGTATATTGAGAATTGTGGAGAAAGTACAGAGCCCTTTCTAATACTTTCCCCAACAAAAAGTCAGGTGCCTTCTTTTATTTAATAGGTGCATACTACAGAAAATGGACAAAGAGGAGCAAGTATTGAATAATTGGTTATGTTCCATGAATTTTGAAACTTCTGGCTATTTTCTAGGGCAGCGGATTGCAAAGGATCTCGCGAATCCTTTAAGACATTGCTAGTAATACTTCCCAAGGTGAGCAAAATGTTACAAAGCATCAAGAGATAGCACCCCTATGTTCATACGCTTTTAACAACTCACCCTACTGTTAAATTAGTTCTTTTATCTACTTCTAATTTAGCTTTTTACAAGTGAATTCCCGGAAACAGTAAATAAAGAGACAGAAATAGGACTTGTTTATAACTATGTACATCTTGAGTATTACCTTGGGGCTGGAAGGGATGGAAAAGTTGACCATTCCTTTGTTTTTGTATTGAGCACAAAACCTTTATTTGTTGGTCCTCGACACTGAGGACCATATTGCCCAGAAATTGCATATACATATTGACCATCGGTAACCAATCCCAGGTGAGAATTTGCCATTTCTTTAGGCATTTCAATCCGATCACTCCACTCATTGCTGGATAGGTTATACACATCCACGTGAGAATGAACCTGCGTACATTAAGAAATAAGGTTGTAAGGTGAGTATAGGATGCTATACACCAGCTCGACATCCGTGATTACCAAACCTTGTAATGATCTTCGCAAGACCAGTTTAGTCTTTCTTGAGATAATGAATCAAGAAGACACTCAAACTATGTTCCAGAAACCCCACACACACAGATCGAGATATATATATATATATATATATATATATATATATATATATGTATATGTATATGTATATATATGTATGTATGTATGTATGTATGTAGTAATCAGCTATATATGGTAGAGACTATGTACAAACAGAACGGCATTTCTTCACCTGATCAATTGTCTGGTATCCAGCAAACACATATAAGAGGTTTGCTATCTGCACAGAGTAGCCATCGAGGCGATCGACCGGAGCAGGTGCCATCTCTTCCCACTTCAGGAAGGGTACATGCTCCTCACCAGGAAGAGCTGTCTTGAGATTGATAGTCTGCATTGCAGCGGAATTAGGCAGCTTGTAAGGCACATCCATTTTTGCGTCAAATATCCAAAGTAATCTTATATATGCATCTGCAAGTGCATATAGATTGTATGTGACACAAACAATGCACACAATTCCTAATCATTAGCTGGCATATCGCAAAATACTTCCATTCTGAAGTCCAAAGCTGTGGCATGATGAAATAATGGAATAGCGTTAACACACTGTTGATGCAGTGGCACTGATACTTACAAAATGCCGATGCCAATATCAGTACCAATAACACTGATGATGCCATTGAATTAACACTCCTGATTCGTAATGCTTAAACTTAGCATATACTTTGCCTCGATATTTGGCAAACATCAAAACAAAAACACAAGCTTGAATCGCATTGATATATAGTGGGTGCATTGCTACACATAAATCTTTAGAGGGAGAAAAGGAACACAAAGAACGTAAGAAAGGAAATGAAGAGAAAGAAAATGGCATCATCACTTCAATACGTCTACACACAGACATCGAATTGAAGGTAAGATAGTCCACGAGGACTATCATTTTGTACTTAACTGAAGCTTTATCGGCATACAAGGATCAAGACATATTGAATTTTCAGAGCCTCTTACAAACTTGAAGATATGTATCAATCATGAGAAGCAAGGAAGGATAGAAAGAAAGAAAAATGCGCTGTTCTGACTCACATGCGCTTTGATGCGACGCCTCGAGAGAGGTGAGCTCAGCTTCACGCCACCGTGTCCAGCTGCCCAGAACATATTCTTGAAGAGAGCAAGCAGAATGAGAGCGCATGTGAGTAGCAAGAGCATGTACTTGATCCACCAGAGCCTCTTCTTCTTCATTCCGACCTTCTTCAGCTCCATTGATGAAAAGCGATTCTACCTCTCTCCCACTGCCTGAATCAGTCGGGGGGAGGGGTGAACAAGGAGAGAAACTGAACCCCGATGGGCGATTTCAGAAAAAAACAAATGGGCCCTTCTCAGAAACGTCTTCGCCAAAGAAAGATTTCTCGGAGGGAAATGGGCGATTTCGAAAACAAAATGGGTCCGGTCCTTCTGATGCTTGTGAAAAATGCAACCAGATTGTCTGGATCTTTCCTTCTTTCTTCTTCTTCTTCTTCTTCTTCTTCTTCTTCTTCTTCTTCTTCTGCTTCTTCTCCTCTTCCTCTTCCTCCTCTTTCTTGCTTTGTGCAGAGAATACCACCATAGCTGTTAGCTTCCAGCTCGACAGAATGCAAATCTCCGCCCACAATTTTTGCATCCACTGTTTGAACTACTCTCCGAAATGGTAGTGTATTTCAAAAGTATCTAACAATAATATAAAAACTTCAGAAAACGCCTCACCATTTTACAAATTGCATTTTACCGCCTCCTGAAACTCGACATTGCAAATTAACGCTCGATTCTTTGATTACAACACCGAATCGATATGTCACGAGCTAAATCAGCATTGAATTCGATCGATTGACTGATTGACGCTTGATTAATTGATTAGCACCACCATATTATCGCGCTCATCGACTGAGTAGATTTTGAAACGGCTAACTTCTGTTGATCGAGTATAGCAAGAGAGTCGATCAGGATGAATTAGTGGGGCGCGATTAGGAATAAAATCAATCGATGTTATGTTAACGGAATGAATTGGGTGTGAATTTCTAGTGTAAGATAAGAGTAGGCTTTAATTTGCAAGCTTTTATTTCAGCGTCCGTTAAAATGTAATTTATAATTTTGGTGGCCGTTTTTTGGTGATTCTCCCTTCAACATATAGTTGTTAAATACGACAAATATGTGCTTAATTTGGGTTAAAGTATAAAATACGAGTTGAATGCATCAAAGTACATCAAATATCTAAACTCGCGGTTGATTAAACCTACGTATCACTAGCAAATTTTCGTGCTCCATTTCTCGGCATTGGTAAAATTTTACGATTGATTAAACCTACGTATCACTAGAAAATTTTCGTGCTCCATGGCATTAGCTGATTTATAAAATCTTAAATTGAAGATAATCAATTTGAAATTTAAATTCATAAAATGACCAGTGTAGTCCGAGTATTCTGTGATGTACTTTATTTGTAAAATACGCATTTTTTAACGACATTTGCGGGCAACTGTCGCGGCTTCCGCAACTTGTAATGTGTCGATCAACGTAAAGAAGAGGAATTGAAGAAGAACCTGGCCAACCACGGGTTCACTGATATTTTGATTCTTAGTAATACTACATGTCGAGAAGTTAGAGGATAAATATGGCTCAGTATCTACGATCTGCACAACATGGGTGCAACCTTCTATTACCGACTTTGTATCTGCACAACATACAGATCGATCAGTATCTGGACTTTGAGATTTTGCTTGAAGTGGTTCTTGGAAAAGAATCGGGAGCACTAATGATGAAAATTTTCGAGTGAAATATACTTTCTCCTTCTCCCGAGAATTCCCAGCTCTTTCTTACTTATGTACCTTGTCTCAGTGTCTTTCTCGGTCATTAGTTTCCACTTACAAAGGCATATCAACCCTCTGCTTTCTTTTATACAATGATCAGTGCAATACTTTCGTCGACTAAAATCACATACATGCTTAAGCCCTCTCTCTAATGTACTAGTTCTAATTGCAACCCATAATTAGTATCCGAATCATCTGCACCTGCTTGCATTCGAGGGCGTTGTTGACATGTTTTATATGCACGACGCACACCCGTTTTGAGATATTGAGGTTGTTTAAGGTTTTCTACAGTCGATTGATTTTATAATAGGACAACTATCAGCCTAATAGAGTAACTGGGTCAAGATGCAAGAACAAATCAAGGCCCGACCGTGTGATGAGGTTAGCCTGCAAGAACGAATCAATTGCACGTAATTAGGGTAACAAGTAAGAATTACAGTTCTGTAATTAGAGTCAAATGTGTGTAATCAGGGTGACATGCAAGAATTAAAATTGCATAATTAGGGTAACAAGGAAGAATTAGCACGTGTAATCAGGGGTCAACTGCTCGTAATTAGGGTAACATGCAAGAATTGCAGCTGGCGTAATTAGGTTAAGATGCAAGAGTTAACCGAGAGTTATGGAATCAACACGGAGCAATCGTGCAGTTAGCGAAGGTTAATCACGTAATTTAACAAGGGTTGGGGTTTAGGGCAAACAAGCTAACAGAATCACGGTTGCGTGCGATCGATCGGATTAAGATGCAAGGGGTTAACTAGGGGTTAATCGCACGATTAGCGGAGAGGAATCGTGCGGTTAGCAGAGGTTAATCGCAATAACGAGGGCGGATTGAATCGTGGGATTAGCCGGGCGCAGTAACGAGGGAGGATTAAATCGTGCAATCAATTAGTTTAATTGCGTAATTAGCAAGGAGCAAATGGCTTAATTAGCGTGATTAGTGAGGCTAATTGTTCTCCTTCTTCCCGTTCCTTCTTCCCGTCCCTCCGACAGTCTGCAGCTCCGCCATCGCCATCGCCATCGCCATCGCCATCGCCATCGCTCCTCCTCCTCCTTCTTCTTCTTCTTCTTCTTCTTCGTCTTCTTCCATCGCCATCGCTTCCCTCCGGGCCGCCGCTTCCTTCTCCGTCCGCAGATTGTGCTTCCGTTTCCGCTTCGATCTCCTCCATCGCTCCTCTCAGCGCCGCCGTTGCCGTTGCCGTTGCCGTTGCCGTTCCCGTTTCGGAGAGCATGCTCCCGCTCCCATTCCGCTCTCCGTTTCCATCTCCATCGCCTCTCTGCAGCACCGCCGCTTCCATCTCCGCCCCGGAGAAGCTCCGCTTGCCGCTTCCGCGTCTGTCTTTTCTGTGAAGCGGAGCCGTTCCCGTTTCCGTTTCCGTTTCCCGTCCCGTTCCGGAGAAGCTTCTTCCGTCTTGGCCGTTCCCATCGCTTCGCTGCAGCGCCGCTGTTTCCTAGCACTGCAGACAGAGAGGCTGAGCGTGAAGGACGGTGAGTGGTGTCAGGGACACTGGCGTAGACAGTAATAGAGAGGCATGTCCGGTAGGGGGCGCGGCGGACGTGGTGGTGGTAGAGGTCGCTTCGGTAGCAGTAGCTTCATCCCCCAAGCCCGTGGTGATGATGGCGTCGTTGTCTTCCGGAAAGTCGAAGTTCCTCCCCTTCTATTCCCCGTACGTCCTTCCTCCTTCCGCTCCTTAACCTGTCTGTCTCGAACATTTTCTCTTCTCTTTCTGCTGCGATTCTGCTCTTGGAAGTTGTTTCTCCCATTCAGCCTTCCACTCTGATCCGGGGTAGGCTTTTACTCGCTTTTCTTTTTTCTTTTCTCGTCGTTCTCTACATCTTTCTCTCCGTTTTGCTGTGCTACCTGTCCCGTGCCTTGTTGGTCATTTCCACGTTCATCCGTCGAAGTAACGGATGCCATATGCCCTGATATTTTCTCATTCTTTTCTTTCTGCGCTTCTTTCCTGCGATCCCTATCTATACTTGCACGCTTCTCTGATCTTCACGTCTGTTTCCTATACCCACCCCAGCTGCTTTCCTCCGACGTATTGGCCAAGAGTGAATATCTTTTGCTAGGTTGTGAACAATCTTCCGGAGCTTCCAGATATTACGAAGGAAGATGAAGAGCTCTTCAATAGGAGACGTAGGCTGGAAACCTTCTGGAATGCATCTCCATACTACATCGAGAAACCAAAAGAAAAGACATGTAAGTACACTAGACCGCCATTATCGTTTATTTTTTATGGATGTTAGATGTTCTTCTATTTCATCTTGGTGTGGCATCAAGAATGGCTAAAACAAATATTTTGAGTAGTGTAGGCGCTTGTCTTGTATTTCTATTAAAACTTGTGTGGTCCTATCTGGAATGCTTGTTTGTGATCCTATCCAAGGAAGCCAAAATAGGGATACCTAGAAGTAGTCTAGGCTTTTTACATGGTAGCTTTTGTAATGACTGTGACCAATTTAGAGTAGAATTATGTGTTTTTCTAACATCCATTTGCACCAGCAACTAGCAAGGTCAAGGCAAAGAATGTTGAATCAAGTAGACGTTCAGTCTCATGTAGAATCGTGCTCGTTGGTTATTCCTTCATATTATATTCAGAAAGTTAATAGAGAAACATTGTGATGAGGCTAGGCATTCTGATACGTTGGAAAGGCAAACGTGTTCCAGAATAATGAGACATATTTCAATAGTAGGCATTGATTTCATCCCGTTGCTACTTCTACAAAACTAAGGATAAGGCCTTCTCATAGTGTATCGTTATGTCGTTGTTTTCTTTTGCCCTTCAAGGATTCAAATTCATATTCTCTGCTCTTACACTTAAAATTGGACGCAGTTCTCGAATATTTGTTAGTTATTCTGCATGCGTAAATTCGATTTCTCTCTCTTTATATGTCCAGTTTTGTTTCTGTACTCATTTCAGCTATGTATTATGCTTTGGATCCGGTTATATCTGTTTTTATGGTCTTAAATTCATATTGGGTTCTTATTGTTGCTTGCAAATCAGCTTGGTTTTGAGTCCTTGCTGCTCATCGTTTATGCTTCACATACTTATCATTTAAACTTCTTTTCTGTCGATGGCTTGATTTTATCTGGTCCCGTTTTCGAATGTTGATAACTTGCTGATAATAGCTAGTCTATTTATCCTTCTGCGATATGCCTTTAGAATACAAAAGATGAGGCTTTTAAATGAATAGGTTATTACGAATCTAGTAATGGCGAACAATATTAGAGAGTAAAGATTGGATTAAGGGTGCTTGACTACATTTACCACCCCCGAGCAAAGGGCTAAAGACAAATAAAAAGTACCATATGTGTTCCATACCACAAAATATTATATCTCGAAAGTTCAAGATACGGATCTGATGGAGAGAGAGTGTAGCCTCACCAATAATATCTTCAAAACATCTCAAGATGCCATAATGAAAGGAGGTTGGTCGCTAGTTCCTTTTATATAGGTCAACATCTTAGGCTCCCAAACCACATTTTCAACATATGGGTTTATCCCTGGTCTAAGATAACTGGTTTCTTACTTATTCTTCCCATAGCATATGTTTAACCTTTATATTAGTTTAATAGGTTTGTGCGGCTATAACGTAGGTCTATGTCTTTAGTTAAGGTAGCTTTGTGCTTCTATTCCTATTTACTAAATTTTATGCATTCAATTCCTTTTCTCCTCTCCTTTATGTCTACTTGACAGCTCAATTTTATTTGCTATCTATGCCTGCTTATATAAAATTTTCATGGTTATTGTTGCTATCCAGCCCGTTTGATTGGATGTTGCTGAAACCGATGGGACTTGTTTTAATAAAGTTAGTGTGTCGTACCAGTAGTGGTGTGTCAAAATTCAATCACTTCAGCTTGGTTTTGACTTTCTGAAGCTCATTTTTAAATTTTTTCACTGGTCTGCAATAATTGAATTTCGAACGTTCTTGATGCATTTGATTATTTTGGCGCACTTTTGCTGCCACTCTGTGCATCTTGGTTCATTTTTTGTTGTTTTTCTGTCGTTAGCTTGCTCATCACTCCTGAAATTTGCACTATGTAGCTGGAGTTGCAGCAGAGATAGAAAGGTATTCTGACAAATACAAACCAAATTTCAAATCTAAACGTCCACCCTTATCATCTGTTTTGAAGCTTACCTCAGCTTATTTCCCTGCAGAGCTTATTGGTACACAAGGTGAGATTCATTTTGTTATTCGATTAGATATTAATGCCATGGATTCTTATGTTCTTGTTGCAAATTACAACAGATAGAAAGAAAGGACAGTATAAAGGAACCTCTCAATGGACATTGGATAGTAGCTCACAAAAAACAGGTATCTATGTTGGCCATGGATGCAAGCGCATGATAATACTGCTCCTCTTTTACAAGTATTTTTTGATTTGGACATGTAAATCCTAGATATTGCCCATTCTATGTTTTGAAAATAAAAGGAAAGTATCTCGGCGTTCCTTATAAAGAAGTGCAATATGTGTGTTCTTTGATCTGCTTTAACTTACTGTCAACTTTTTTATGGTATACCTTTTGTGAATGCACGTGAACAAAGTCGTGACAATGTCTTTCAATATCTATGTCGGAGTTTCTTATTATGTTGTTTCTTTGTGTAATTTGGCTCCATAGCAAGAATAAGATTCTTCTCTATCATAACAATATGTTCTTGCTACTGATGATATAGAGAACACGTGCTTGTAATATGGATGTAGTCTTTTTTTGGAATAACATAAATTTAATTTAGTCCTAAATCCTCTTCCGCCTTTCTTTTTTCTTGGTGCTGCTGCTTGTGTATCATTGTACGCTTTCTGTTGAGGCTAATGTAAAGCTTGAAAGTAATTTTAGGAGCCATAAATCATGATGCCATATGATTTGATATGTGATTCCGTGGGCAAATAATGACAACACTTGATTTATTTGCAGATTTGCATAGACTTGATAGGCTGGCAACTCTAGAGCTCAGAAGTGAAAAAATGACAGAAGTAAGGCATGTCTGTGATTTTCTTTTTGTTAATGAGTGGCGATGTGAAATTCAAAAAATAAAATATTTATACTTGGTTGCAGGAAGGAAAGGATGAAGAAAAGAAAAAAGAGGAAGGGGATGAAGATGACGAGGATGTTGATGAAGAAGAAGAAGAAGAAGAAATTGGTGAGGATGATTATGCACAGGTATGCAGGCGTGATGATATATGTATGTTAGTACTCATGTTTAAGAAAATTAAACACAAAAAGTTGTGTAAAAATAATGACCTTACTTCTTTGCAGAACTTTGGATTTGATGATGATGATGAGTACTTGGATGAAGACGATGGAGGTGATGATGGTAGGTTTTACTTTATCTTGATGCTTCCCATGTGTTGTATCCCATTAACATTGTGATTACAGAAAATCGTGAATGTTTTGTTGAGCAGAAGGACCTACATTTTAAGCGATACGGAATAGCATCTGGTGTCGACAATATATATTCTTTGAAACGGAGTCATTCTGCTCACAGTGAACAGCGTTATATGCCCGAGGAATGCAAAATACTGGGCCCAATCTGGAGCATCCTCAATCACTGAGTTACTAACCTTTTGGTTGTGTTAATTTGTGTGGCTGAGAATAAACTGATATGGAAGAAGTGAAGATTATGAACCACATGATGTATACTCATATATAGTTTCTGGCTACCGATACTACCGATGATTGTTTGGAGATCGGTGCCATGCCATTTTTGTAATACAGGAGGGTAGCCTTTCATCAATGCCCCATGCCAATTTTTCTGAAGAGACATTGGGATTAAATTATTTGAATCTTTTGGTTTTACGTAAAGATCAGATCAATCTCTTCACATAAGTCAATTTATAGTAAGTGCAGGTTGTGAGCATTGTGTTGCCTGTTGTTCCACATTCTGTCCATGTCAAATTTCATCTGATGGTTACAAGCATATACTGCGTTGACTGTTTTGTGGGCTATTGTTGTAGCAGATGATCTATAGGTATGAGTGGACCACATCATTATCTTGTGGTTCTTGGTGTGGTGCAGTGCTGGAGCACAAGACCCATGTCATCTTCCCTAAAGCAGAACGTGATGACTTCCTACTTTTGGTATTGGTGATTCTTGTCTTGTTGCTCTCTTATTTCTAATCGTTGCATTTATATTCCTTTTGTTTGGTAGTCATGGATTCATTATGAAGAAGCCGCTAAGGAACACTTGGGGCTCAGACCAAGATTGCTGAATGAACTAAACTGTTTTTTTCTTTTAGCAGCATTATCATCAGTGGATGACGACCAGCTTGGGGACCTTATTCAATTCCAGGCTCTAATAAGTTGTTATCATATCAAGGTGCCCGATTTCTGTCTAATGAGGTGGTCTTCAGTGTAGTAGCATTTGTTTTAGAGAGATAAAAGTAGCCACTCAAATGGGCCTTGTTCTGAAGTAGAGTACATACTACTTAAGTAAGCAAACATGGCAACAACTCTATGAAAGAGATTTTGGATTCTCTGACAATCGGAGGCCTTGTTTGTTTCTATGTATTAGATGTCAGCCACCCCACATGTTGCCGAGTCTTGGTTTTATTGGCCCTAATGTTGATAGCTATAGTGTCATTGGCTTGCAATTGAACCGTTTGTAACGTTGTTAGCTGTAGTGTCATTGGCTTGCAATTTAACCATTTGTAATGTTGTTACCTTGATCTGTAGGTCTTTACCAGGCATAATATCGCTACTTTGTAATGTTATAGCGATCTCTCCTCTCTTTCCTCAATATAGATTCAAAACACTCACTAGTCATATCTCAATCCTATCTATATATGGTTATACATCATGTTGTATATTAGCTCGATCGTGCATTTGCTTATTCAGCTCTTTGCAGTTAGTTTCTTTCAATCATATGTCCCCGTTAACACTTTGAATCTAAATCCTAATCGTGGGCTGTGGCTAGTGTCCCCCTTTATATTATGAATCTAATCTTTGGCTTTTTGTGCAGACAGCCTAAAAGGGTGGTAAGTTATGTGTATTTATACATATATGCCTGTAGCATTTTGTTCCACCTCATTGTTGGTTGTGATGTGAGAATGCTCTACTCTCTGTGTACTTGTGTTAGTTTTGATTGTTTGTAGCTGATACATGTCAGATTTTTTTTAGGGATTCTCGCTCCGATTGGAATGCGCTGGCGGACGCGTCATCGATCATAAGAAGACATTCTCAAAGAAAAGAAGAGGCAAAATGTGCTGAAAGCGGAAAAAGGGAGGAGTGTATATATGATAAGGGCCTTCATCAAAGGAATCGAGTTTTATTCACATGCAAACGAACCGCATAAAACGGTTCCCTCATTGTGGAGGTAAAGGTATCAAAAGGAGTGCGAAAAAAGAAAAAAAAACACTAAGCTAGATACGGCGATGATCTCACATAATCTTGATAAGATCTTTTCTTCTTTCTCTGCTTTGTATAACATGCTCATTCTACGTGTTCAGGTTGTCGATCGATATTAACTTCGGGTGGATTCACATGCATTCACATGCGGATTCCTCGACTTTCTAAAGGTAAGCAACAAACACCCCCCTTATCTTTTGTTGTTGTTATTGTTGTTGTTGTTGTTGTTGTTCTTCTTCTTCTTCTTCTTCTTCTTCTTCTTCTTCTATTGGTGAGCATCACCTCAGATGCGTGTTGAAAAATTGCCCATTGCAAGCTCTCTATGATACGATTCGACAATCCATTTGGTTTATGAATCGGTGAGGTTTGGTCCTCGTTCGACATCCCCATGGTAAAATCTAAAGGAATATACATCTTCCACTCGCCTATCCAAAGGTGTATATATCTCTCTTAACTAACTAGCGAAGTAACTAACTAATAGTGGTTTGGGGTTTAGGGTTTTCATTACCAAGCACAAATGGTTGCATCGCTGTTTGATGTTCCATCCATCATTGAAGGCTCCCATTCCCGAAAAATGCGAAACCATATTCTTAAATGGAAAGGGAAGAACTGTCGACATGAGCTGAGCAAGATCTTTGCCCCAACGGCGGTGACAGAATAAAACCACCACCAAGATGTATATGCATTGTAGTGAGTAGCTTCTGTGAGGGCCATTTTCGATTATCACGCAAAACAAGGCTCTCATCCTCGTCCTCATCCTCATCGATCGATCCATCCATCCATCGATTATTGAACTTTAGTGCACTTCCAGATTTGAGATGTACTATAGGCCTATCAATACATTAGCTAATCTGTATAGCATATCAATCAATGCCATGATTTTGAGTTGAGCTGGTTATTTTTTATATGTTTTCTTTCTCTTCTCCTCCCCCCCCCCCAAATTTCCAGGGTGGGATCTTTCGCATGATGGATTCAATCCAAAAGACTCGATCGAAAGGGGAAAAACAAAAGGAAAAGAAGAAACATGTAAACGTAAGGTCATTCGTGAAATGCAGCCGAGAGAAGGAATCGAGCGGATGTGATGCCGTAGTATAACTGTGTGCATAGCGATGGAATGGCTAGCTGATGATGTGGTTGGTGAATACGCGTCCTTGGTGTGGGGGTGGTTTATTCCCATTGTATGTATGTCCAACATGAGATCTATCAACACACAAAGAAAGAAAGAAAAGAAGGAAAGATATATTAACGTCTTCTCAGGCCAATATGACAAAACAAAAATAAAAACAAAGTTTCCGAGGCCAATTATGACTCATGAGACAAAACAAAAGATAAAAAAGAAAGAAAGAAAAACTATCTCTACTACTAACACCAAACTTGGGGCCCATGAGAGAAATGATGGGCAATATAACAAGAGCAACACGCATATGAACACACTCTTCATGCCCTTCTTCTTCTTCTTCTTCTTCTTCTTCTTCTTCTTCTTCTTCTTCATTATTCATTCTTCTTCTTCTTCATTCTTCATTCATTCATTCATTCATTCATTCATCATCATCTTCTTCTTGTTCCCGGAGAGGAAGAAGAGCTTAGCCCAATTGTCGGCCTGGGACGACTCAACATGTCTTTCTTTCATTCGATCTTTTAGCCGAATTGTCGGCCTAAGAAGACGATTCATACATCTTTGTTTCATTTGATCTTAGCTGATCGTCGGCCTAAGAAGACGCTAACATATATCTTTCTTTCATATCCTTTTGATCCATGCCCCACACATGATGGTTCAAATCAGGATGGCATCGTCGAGACGGAGGAGGGCGGCCGTGTTCTGGCCTAGCCTCAAGGCAGCGGTGATCGGCGCTTACGCGAATCGCGGCAAAGGCGACAATGGCTCGATGAGAAGGTGGAGGAGCTACGCATCGAATTCATCCTACACGAAGCTTGGCGCAGATCCCCGCGACGAAGGCAATGACGAGGTCGACGACGACAATGGAGGCAAGGCAATGAAGACAAGATATCACACGAAAGTAGCGACGAAGAAGCTCGGAAGGAGGATGAAGATGAAGATGAAGATGAAGATGAAGATGAAGATGAAGATGAAGATGATGAAGAAGAGGAGGTTGAGGCTTCTTCCGATCCTCGCCGCTTGCTTCGAGGCTTGCCGCAAGCTGCGCATCTCGCCGCGCTCGCTCCTCGCCAAGCTCAAGCACATCTTCCGCGGCCTCCTCTACTTCGTCGACGCAGGCCACCACCCCATGCTCTCCATGGGCTTACACCTCTCCATCCCGACCTCGTTTCCCCGCTGCCCCGCGGCAAGCCCGATGCGCTGAATGCCACCAAGAAAAATTGTGGCTTTTGTATTCAAAACAACATGGACCAATGCAAAACTAGCAACTAATAGTAGCAAATGTTGGAAACGATTAGTACTCGGCGATTGCAAAAAAACTAGTGCTAAGTAGTAGTAGTAGTAGTAGTAGTAGTAGTAGTAGTAGTAGTAGTAGTAGTAGTAGTAGTAGTAGTAGTAGTAGTAG
>JBBBWG010011136.1:0-21060 GCA_037176905.1 Azolla pinnata
CTTTTCTTCTTGTTCTTATCTGGTTTTCTTCTGGTCGTGTTCGTGTCTTCCAAGTCAATCGTTGTCGACGAGCTCCGACCGTGACAATAATATGTAAATATTATATGAATTTTTGTTACATTCCAAAATGTTTTAGAACTTTTTAGAAGCCTCTAAGTTACTTTACTTTTTCACGATCTTCGTATTGATATTTCTCGGGAGCGTCTACCTACCTATAGGACTCCTATACATATATAAATGCAAGGGTTCACCTTGGTCCGTGAAAAACATCAATTGCAAAATCTTATACTTAGCTTCGTTAATCTTCTATTTCGTATTTTATCACATAGTAGTACCTTGTATCTTGTTTTAGTTTTATTTTGCTATGCTCTTGCCTGACTCAGTTTTCCTCTACACTAATTGTCCATGACATAAACACATGCTTATATTAAAACGGTTAAAGACGATGTCATGTTGCACATTTAATCCTTACTAGCTATATATTGCTCTAGGATGAGATAATGTAATAAAAAAACTCTATTAAAGTGCCAAATATAAAATTATATGTTGAACTTCATCCATTTTATATTTCTTACTTATCTCTCAATGTTCTCTCTCTTGCCTAGCCTTATTTTACTCTACTCTACTTGTTCGTGATATTTTGGTTACCTTGATTGGGATCAAGGTGCACCCCCTCTTATATTTATATATGTTTGTAGTAGGTTTTGAATTTAATGAAGAGACTAATTTTTATGTTAAAGCTTCTAGAATGTTCCAAAGCCTTTTCTTGAAGTTTCTAAAAATATCTTGAACATAGAACACCTAATTGTTTATCATGTACAAATAAGATGATACATAATAGGTAAATGAGTTCATTAAAACATTTGACTAATATAAGAGATCATATTTTTATCATGTCCATGACAGTATATATGCATATTACATGCGTGTATGTATTGTATGCCTAGATGTACACATTCAGATGTGCAGGTATTCATTTGTCTTTGAACATGACACAACTTATGTCTTTCAGAATTATAAATATTTGGAATATTACTTTAATTTCTAAAATGCAAGCTACATTAATTTATTTGAGGTCTAATAGGGCAAGTATATGCAAATTTGACATAGTTAGAAAAAATTTATGTTTGCAGTAAATTTGTTGAATTTGGGGGTCAGTTAAATATTATACTTGGCACTTCATTCTCTAATTATGCACCTTTTACTTATAATTCTTTTTAGTAGCCACAATCTTTGTAGTCTAACATCGGGCTGAAAGGTCATGATAATATTTTTGAAGGTATATGCATGCTCAAATGTGGGAAGTATTGAGGTCGAGATATGTTAATATTCAGCCTAATCATCAATTAAAAACATAGGTTCACATATAACTCATGTTTTGAGAGCTGAATATGAAACAAATGAAGGTAGTTTAGTTTCAACAACTTTACAAAGATTAACATTTCAAGATTATTGGAAAACATACTTATCGTATTGTTTTAGCTAATGGAATTGTAAAGATGGGTCTATGAACCCCTAAATCGCTACATCGGTCACCTATTCCTTAATCAATAATGGTTAGGATTCAAATACATCCTTTCATTTTCTCTTCCATTGCCTTGATCTATGAAATATTTTCCGAAGCTCATATGGTTTCCCCTTGGTGTCGTCCAAGTAACACTAGGATGCGCACTTGGCTTTCAAATCCCAGCAAGAGGTGGAGCATAAGAATCAGGAAGACAAATCGAGAAGAAACATGTTGCAGATTGAAGAAGAAGGGATTGTCGGATTGCAATCAGACTCCGGATGTGCGAGACAAAAAGAGATGATGAAAATCAGGTTTAGGATTTGTCTCCCAAGAACCAAGTCAATTGACACCATGGCTAGAGTGATCCAGACATTCCTATGTGTGCCCATTCGACGCTTTCGTGGGCGCTTGTGAGCGATGAGAGCCCACACGGTCGATGTCATCCGCAGTAAGCTTTTGCCCGTCGCTGCGCCAAACACGCATTTCCTGCACAGGCCCACCACGTACAGTCCCTTTTTTACTTTCCGTTGCATGGAGCAGGAGATGCTCAGCATGCCGTCAGGCCGGAAGAATCGCTCCGTGTCCTGCATAACAAGAGCGCATTAGCCGAGGGCAAACAACTGGTTTTAGGGTTTAGGGTTTAGGGTTTAGGGCACGATCGCCGATGCCCACCTTGAGCCATTTCAGCACAGTGCTCCTGTATCCGGTGGCGGCGATGATGGCGTCAAAGTCCTTGTGGTCCCGTTGACGTACTGCACGCCCGTCGCAGTGAGGCATTCCACGGCGGGTTTGAGCTGGGGGTTCAAGCCGAATCAAAGATCGACAAACTGTGAACGAAAGATATACATTCGCGAGAAAACTACCAACGGATGGCCTGACCGATTCCTTAACTGCATCTTAGCGCCGATTAAAACGAAGAAATTACACATTAATGCCTAGTTTTATCTTTCACCGACGAAATGACGTGCAATTAGTCGCTTCTCGCTAATGGATTCTATCCTTCTCTATTACTGATCGCGTCCAATCTATCTCATCTCATGTCCATCGATTCTTAATCCTCCAACTGCTGCTATTCACTGATTACTTCCCATGCCTTACTGTTGTTCACTAATCGATTCCCTTACGATTTACAGTATTTGATTAACAGAAGCTCGTAGTTCTAAAATTGGATTAATCTGGTGTCAATCAACTAAGTGAGCGCTGATGTTTTAAACCAAGCATTGATTTATATGTTTTACTGTTAGTGGGCATGAAAATGTAATTTACAAATTTGTTAGGCGTTTTTGTTTTGTTTTTTTTGGTAGTTTTCCCAATGTCGTCTTATCATGTTTGGATGGGCACATGCTGTGGAAATTGCTCACGTTCCGTGTTCTTCTCTCAGTTTTGTACATCCTATCAGGCCAACGATAAAAGCTCTATCAACCTAGAAGCTGGACCAACAAAAGAAGAAGTATTTGGATGAGTAGTGGAGAGAGGTCTGACCAATATCATTCCACTGGCCATTCCTCTGGAAAAGCATACACCTTTGCCCATCTCCGTGGAGCAAAGTTTCCTAAGGGCAAAACCGCGTAGGGACTGACAATAAGCGGTTGACAAGCCGCAAAACCCAAGAAAAAACTACCATTTGCTCCCTTTGTTGTATTATTAACACCCAACATACATGATCATTGCACATATCATCGAAGGATGTACATAAAAGAAGAAAAAAAAAATCCGCGTTTCTTCGTCGACATCCTTCCCAGCATACATCACATAAAAGAAGACCTGTTTCTTTGTCGACATCCTTCCCAGCATAGATCACGTAAAAGAAGAAGAAAAAAACATCCGTCTGTCGAAGAAACATCTTGAGCTTGCTATGTTCCGCGGTGTACAACGCAATGTGTTTGCTTGAACTTCATGGATGCACCGATCGGAACAAACAAGGAGGAAATCTAGATCCATCGAGGTATCCCAACAGATTAAAGGGCTGGCCAAGGTTTTTTCAGAGCGCTAGCAATACGAACTCCGCAAGTCAACGCACGGAACACAAACTCAAAGGCGCTAATCATGTCTGCGAAATGCATGCAATCGAGAAAGTCAACGCCGAAACCCATCTGGAATCGAGATCAGATGCGAGTTCATATCTCGGATTCCGCCCTGTTCTACTACCGCTGGCAGCTAAGAAGCGTTTGCAAACGCACTCAACGTCGATAGAAGAAGTGATCGATCTCGAACGCGTGATTCTAGGAATGTACCGAGAAGAATTGCTCTCATCCCAACACACTCATCCTCTTGCTGATCCAGATCCTCTTAGAATTTTCTTCTGGCTTTTTTCTTTTTACAAAGGTTCAGGAGGGTATCCGTGGAAATAAACAAAAGTTTCTTCTTCTGCAACAGATAAGAAGATCCAAAATCTCTCACTGATGCTTCTTCTTCTTCTTCTTCTTCTTGCTTCTGCTGCTTCTGCTGCTGCTGCTGCTGCTTCCTCGCTCGCTCGCTCGCTCCACCGACATGGCGAAGCCTCCTCCGACCTCGCCGTACTTCCCGTCATCGCCTTCTTCCTCTTCGCGCTCGTTTCAGTCTCGCCCCAGCAACCGGTGATCCTCCTCCCCGCCCGTCTTTCCTTCTTCATCCACGGTTTGATCCCTCTCTTCCTTCCATTCTTCTTTCGCCGATCTGCCTCCTGCTCCCCCTCACCTCCCATCTCATCCCCGCAGATCTCTCCCTTGCACTGCGCTAGAACATGGCGATCCGCAGAGCTGCGTCCTCTTCCGCCAAAGCCGCAGCTTCTCCCGCCCGTCATCGCCGCCTCTTCGTGCCAGCGATGCTCCTCGTCTTGGTCCTCGCCACAGTATATGCGTTGGTTATTTACCATGGCTCTGATACTGTCCTACATCCTGTGCGTTATCCGCCCTTGATCTCGGTTTAATTCCTTTCCTGTTTTGGGAGATTTTGGGAGTCGGTTGGTCTAGTGGATTTCGGTGATATTTATGGAGGGATTTTGACGAGATCTTTTCTGTGTCGTCTTGGTTGGTTTCCTTTCTTTCATGTGGTGAAAACAAATATCATCGAAATGCAGATAATGTGTCCAATTTCAGTGGAAAACGCGTTTAGTTTTCCTCCAGCGAGGCATTTGTCGTTTCAACCTTAGTTTAAAAGTTCCATCTTGGAATCAGTTTGACGTGAGAAATCTCATCACATGCTGTCGGTCAGTTCTAACCTTGAGTATCAGAAGTAGATTAGGCGACGAGATTCAGTACAAAAGTCATAGATTTGTGCCAAGAAACAGTCCTTTAGAGCTGTGTTCGATAGATGTCACACTGCCGAAGATATTATGGGTAAGATCTCTCGATCTCTTCAAATGCATTTCAGCTGCCGGAAGGAGAGAGTGTGTCAACGTTTTCAGTTGTGTATCGGAAATAATCAGTAATGAGAGATCCTCAAAGGATCCGCAGAAATCAGTCTGAGGGAAACCAATGTTATTCTGGCTGTAGGGTCTCTAGGATGGAGACCATTGGCAGGAAATGTGTTTGGTATCGATGAGACAAACTTGAGCCGCTGCCCTTGTATGTGCCTCGTATTACTTTCTAAATCTTGATTATATGACTCTATTACGTTGGGATCTGGATATCTGTGATCTCAAAAAGAAAACTTCAGCAATGGCTTCATGATCTTTATTTTCTCATAGGTGGTTTGGTCTCTGTCGTTGGTCTCTGTCTTTGGTTAGCAGACATCTGTAGGACGCAGTAGGAGACATTTCTCTGACCATTTCTCTTACCATATTTTAGATTTTAGTTCCTTTTACTTCTAAAAGGTAGGATTGTGTGTCTGAGAGAGTGAGGGGGAGGAACTAGAGGTAAAAAAAATGGGAGAAAGTTTGCATGTATTGTGTGTGAGAGATATAGATGGATCAAACTTGGGTAAGGGTTGAGAGATAGTATAAATCTTGGGCATAAGCCTAACTGCTAATATAAATGCATGTTAAACGAGATTTAAAGACAGCGTGATGTGTGTAGAAAAGTGAATGCTTACTCTGGACTTTTGTTCTTTAGGTTGGTATTGAGAGAACACGCGTTAGCTCATCTCATCTCCATTCTTATGTTGCTCGCACGATTCGTGCCCTAAAGTCGGAGGAAGATCCAGCAAGGTCTAGAGTAGAGATTCTGTTCAAGCAGGCTGCGGAGCAAATAGACTTAGCTAATACCTATGCCATCTATGCACGCAAAGCTAAAATTGAAGTAGGGAAACAACTGACAAATCTCACTGAGCATGCAAATGCAATCAACGCTTTGATGTCTCAGCCACAGATTCGAGCATTGCAGGATGATTCTGCAATTGTAGATGAAGAAGCACTGAAAATGTTTGAGAAAGAGCTCAAAGATCAGTTAAAGATAACCCGACAACTCATGGCTGATTCAAAGGAGCTTTTTGACAATCAAATGAAAGTTCAAAAGCTGAAGGATACGATATTTGGGATAGAGGACCAGTTAACAAGGGTGAAAAAGTATGGAGAACTTTCTAACTTGATTGCTGCAAGGTCTACCCCGAAAAGTTTACATTGTCTTTCTATGCGTCTTCTTGAAGAGAGAATCACTAATGAACCTAAGTACCTTGAAGATCAACAAAGAGCTTCTGCATCTGAATTCACGGACGCATCACTATACCACTATGTTATTCTTTCAGACAATGTCTTGGCAACATCAGTAGTCGTTAATTCTGCAATACTTAACTCTCATAACCCTGAGAAGCATGTTTTTCACATCATAACAAATAAGATGAACATGTGGACTATGAAAGTTTGGTTTCAAATGAATCCACCCAATAATGTTTCTCACATAGAGGTGACATCCATGGATGATTATTCATTCTTCAAATCATCTTATGTGCCACTTCTACAACAGCTTGATGCAGATGAGCAGTATCGAAACCTGAAATATCGACTGATGCTCAAACATTTACGGTTTTATCTCCCGGAATTGTTTCCGAGCCTACATAGAATACTGTTTTTGGATGATGATGTAGTTGTACAGAAGGATCTCACATCTCTTTTCTCGATGAACATGGAGGGAAAAGTACATGCTGCAGTGGAGATTTGTTCTGCATCGTTCAACAAATACAGTCATTATATGAATTTCTCTCATCCACTCATCAAGGAGAAACTGGACCCTAACGCCTGTGCATGGGCTTATGGCATGAATCTATTTGATCTTGATGCATGGAGAAAGGAGAAATGTACAGAGACGTATCACTACTGGCAGATGCAGGTAAGAGGATCCTCGGGTTTATAAGTCACTTTAATTTGTCTTGTTTGGTTTATTATCTCAAATTTATTTATTTTGCCAAGTTTATGAGTTCGTTTTGTGTCCAATCTTAGTGCCGTATCTAATTCCAGGTCTGTCCTGAATGAGTGAAAATTATAAACGGGAGCTCTTAGAACAGAAATCATTTGATCCCAAATTTACATTTGTTCCAAGCTTGCTTGGTATTGGGATATATCATGTTAACACACAATGTTAAACACTGGTTCTTATCAATTATATAAGATCTAGGAATCCCCACACCATTCTCTGGAGTGCATGACTAATGAATTTGCTCATCATAAAAAACCTCCATAACCTTCATTCAGGATGCTGCACAAGGATAGGTTCCTCTAGAAAGGATGACTACGACATTGAATCTGATAGTTTTTGTAATAGGAATGAGAATTATATAAGAACTTTGAAGAACTGTTGAACAAATAAACAAGGTTAATAAATCGGGGTCAAACTCACGAACTCCAATTTAGAACAAGCCGTTTCTTTGTCAACCTTTTGGGTCTCCAGACTATGTAGGTCGTTTCTACTTTTAATTGTAGTACTTGCTCATGTTAATGTATGATACTTGTTAACAAACTTCAGCTCTATATGAATTTCTTCCACTATTTATTTGTTGGAATCTTTGTTTTCAGAACAAGGATCAAACACTTTGGAGGATAGCAACCCTTCCACCAGGTCTTATTACATTCTATGGAACCACTAAAGCTTTGGACAAGTCATGGCATGCTCTTGGCCTTGGCTCAAATCCCAACCTTAGTATGGAGAAGATCAGGAGAGCAGCTGTGATTCATTATAACGGTCACATGAAGCCCTGGCTTGATATTGCATTGAATCAGTATAGAGACTTATGGACGAAGTATGTGGACTATAATATCCCATTCATCCAGATGTGTAATATTGGCCATTAACCTGTGAAGAAATCTACAGAACCATTGTATATGAACTCTTATTTTTTGACTCGAATGAGTTGTGGGAAGTCTACAGAAAGGAGCTCTTTGTTGAGGAGGGTATGGTGGGTGAGTGGTCGATAATACTGCTAGAATTTTCACTCAATGTTTCGAAAAGAGCAGAATATATAATCTAAGTTGTAACTACATATGTATGCCCCCCCTTAAGGAGACAGATACTTGGACTCCCCAACTGAATTTCTCACATCCTTGATATATTGTAATTTTACTTGAGAAATGCTTTGTATTTGATTTTTGAACAAGATTCGGGTACTTAGCAATAACAATTTGGTATGTTCTTCAAGATCTAGCTAGGTGGTTCTTCTGCTACGGAGACTTTTGAGAGAATATATAGAGAAAACTCAGTAAACCATTGGTTGGTTGGATTTGTTCGAGTCACAAGGTAAGTTTATGTCAAATGCCTACTTTTCTTAAGGTGATTTGGTGCCTAAGATTAAATCTTTGGTTTTTTTGCTTGGTGACTGTGAGTGTGGAAAATTGAAAGGGATAGGTTGGATGTCATTAAGAATGTACTTATCTACCAAGCCTTGTACCCGATCAACAATAGGCAATGGCACCTAAGGCTTGATAGATAGAGCACATGACTTCTTGATAAGAAATTTTGGGCAGTTACCCATGCGAGGCACTGTGCCACCAATGTGCTAAATGTTATATGTACGTGATACGTTAGACCAGTTGGCAATGCTTATTAAATTCCATAAGCTTTGGATCACTCGAACAAAAGATGCACTGGATTGACGTATGAACTATTGAGCTGCAATCTCAAGATTGTCCCAATGATTTGGCATCCAACGATGATTGTATTGTTGAGCACACACATCTATTGATAAGCTGGATCGAAGATTTGAGCCCTCACTTGCTTCACTTGAACACATTGCAAGTTAGTGATCGCACCAAGCACATTCAAGGGAGAGTCTTGCTTTTTTTTTTCCACTCTCTTATCGCAACTGCCTTAATACAACGCCTTCCTAGGCACTTCTCCAATTTTACACGTTAGACGAGAAACCATTTTGAGATGTTCTTGAAAATACCTTATTTGTCCCATTTTAAAAGTTCATGCTCGAGTGAGTACCAAAGATTGGAAAATTTCTATGGCCTGTCATGAGGGATATGCGAGTCCCTTCGATGCCATTCACTCAGGTTCCAAACGAGTCTACGTAACAGCCATACTGTTGTTGTTGCTAGTTTGGAGCAACCTTCGTTAGTTCTAGACCAACGTGCCAGGGATGATCACCATACAATGTAACCCCCATCCATCATCCATCTGTTAGCTAGCAAGATGAATTGTTTTACCGTCTGATTGAACACTCTGCGCTTGTAATCCACGGGAGCACGTCACCCATCACCTGGTTAAGAATCTCAAACGATTCCATCGCAACAACTATCATGTTGACCGTGGTCCGAATCTCGTTCCAATGATTCCGATCGCTATAACCACAGCTACCAGTTCCAGGAACTCGGAATCTCTTGACTATCTTCTTCGAAGAAGAGAATCAGAATTTATCCAGATTCCAGACTATCCATCATATACATCTATAGTTTCATTATAATATAAAGCAAAACATGTACAGATGCGGATGAACGCACATTGCAACTTTTGTTCCTTGAGGGCTACGTTTCATATATATAGGTTGGATCAGAGACAGGGTTTTAGATTTGTTCTGTTTCAGGAATCGCAGAAGAGGACGAGGGAGAGATGCTCGTCGCAGCGCTGCGGCGCCAATCGCCGAACCCTCTCTTGCTTCTCCCTTCTCCTCTCAGGCCCTGCTCCTCCTCCTCCTCCTCCTCATCAGATCATCGATCCTCCCTTTCCCGTCTATGGACCTCCATTGCCGATCTTCAGCAGCAACAGCAGCAGCAGCAGAGCGCCCTTGTCGTTGTCCGGTTTTACTCCTCCAATCGCAAAGATGGCAACGACCCACTTCCTGAGTCGGAAGAAGTAGCCGAAAAGTCAGCCGCCCACAATGAGGTTTCTTCCGACGGAGGGAAGAGCGGAGAGGGTAAGGTCAAAGCGAAGAAAGAGAAGGCTCAGGAGGAAGCACCGGCGACCAAGTCTACTTTACCAGGCCTGTGGAAACGCTTCCTCATGAAACCTAAGGAGGTTGTAGAGCCTCCTAAAGAGGTGAAAGGATCTAAAGAGAATAAAGAGAGTAAAGAGAGTAAAGAGAGTAAAGAGAGTAAAGAAGCTAAAGATTTGAAAGAGAAAGAGAGCACTGAGACTAAGGAGCTCAGTGAAGGGAAGGAGATTGTAGAGGTGAAGGATAGCAAGGAGAATGATGATGCAGCTTTAGCGGCAGCTGCCACAAATGCGACTGCTGACAAACGATCTGATGCCATTGTTCCTACCTTTGTTCGTTACGAGAAAGTCCGAGAGGTTAGTGACAGCAGTGTCTGCCAAAAACTAAAAGAAAAACCCATGGCTGGTATAGTTTGCACTTAAGAAGTTTTGAAATCTGTTTGAGATAGTGTCCACCAATCTGGAAAATCTTGATTTTTTAATGAAAACTCAGCCATATATAATTTCTGTTATGTAAAAAATCTAGCCATCATAGAAGTTTACGTTGAAAATGTACCCTTTGAAGGTTTTGAGTATTGAGATAATACTTTGTTGGATTGTGTTTTTTTATTATTTTGAGAATTCTCATATATTAAGGAAGTGCATAAATATAGATTGCGTATGCTGCCTTTCTTTGTTTGTAATCCACAAGGTAGGTCACCCTTGATCTATTGTTCTCATGATGAACAACTCTTTTGCAATAATTAAGAAAGCTCTTAGATTACATTGGAAAGCAGGAGTTATATTCGATTTCCTTCTATTGTTTTGCTTACATTGAGTTTCACTTGCACAGCCACATTATTTGCTACTCTGGAGATCTCGATGCACCTGTAGCCACATTATTTGATGAGTGGTCCAGTGAATAGCAGAAAATTTTGCTGGTAGAATTAAAATATGCTTTTTGGAGATATCACAATGCACCTGTAGTCATTATATAGTTGGCACAGGAACTGGATAGAAACTAAAATCAGGCTCCCCCTGTACATAATTGCTGATGCAAGCAATCCTGAATGGCCTGGTGATCAGAGAAAATCTCATCGACAGAATGACACATGGAAGACATTGATATGCTTTTCTAGCGATTGTGTAATCTGTTAGGCTCTCTTTGTACACAATTGTTCATCCAAACAAATGCGAGGAGGCATGAACTCTATGCCATTATATCAACCCAGCATCTTGGAGTGATGAACTATCTAGAATTGTTGCTGCAATGATATATCCATGCACTGCTCTGGAAAGTTGATGGCCTTTTCACAGCTTTGTCCATTCAAGTGAGGTTTGACTTACATGTTTTTACTTCTGTATTTCTGAAACTATCATTAACTATCTGGCAACTGATAGAATATTTGTATATAAGTGATTAGGTATTCGATCAGCTAAAGATATGTACTATCCCTTCCTAGGAAAATATGTACTAAATCTTGTATGAGCTTGCTCGATCCTATGAGTGCTGTGCATTATTCTTCATGAATAAGCGACATCCTCAAATCTCCCTAAAACGGAAATTTCTATAGTTAACTCATCTTGTACTGGCTTCCTCTGTACCGTGCAAAATTTCTTGCAATTCACTTTTAGAAAGGCCTCTTTCCAACTTCAAGGACTCTTGGAATGGTATTGCAGATAAATTAGCATGGTTGGGTATCTGATATATCTCTTGCAGTCTATCTCTAAAGTCAGTATCAGTCAGCATTTTCAAAAGCACAGAATGTGAAACACACGAAGAATGAAATGGAACTTGACATATATGCATTGAATTGACACTTAAATCGTGAAACATTGTGTTTTAGGAAAGATACTTTCTGTGCTTCTTCCACTTGCTCTAATGTTGAGACAACTTCTATGATGAATTTTCACACTTTCTCTCTCATTCTCAATTTTTGCACGTCTATAGGCTTTTCTTCATCTCTCTCTCTCCCTCTCCCTCTTCTGGCTTACCTTTTGCATGACATGAGCATCCTTCTTGCTGTAGTTCTAGGCCATCTTCTTCTCTCTCTCTCTTATTGAATTTGTTGAAACCAGGAATCTCTCCCTGACTTTTGGCTCCTCCCTGCCCCCTCATACTACCTTCTCTTGTATGTAGACATTCATCAATTTGTTGTCATCCCACATGTTGTTTTTCCTTCTATCCTCTTTCAAATTTGCATGATATTCTTCAGCTATTATTTCTTTGCTTCACTGCATATCTTTTGTCCTCTGGTTTCTGACTATGAGCCCACGTAAAGCTTTCAACTGTGATGTGTGTGCTTTCTTTTTCATGTTGAATCTCGATGAAAGAGCAAGCGATCCTCACTTGTTGAATGTTGAATGTATAATCAAACAGTTTTCTGCCTCACTTGTTCATATGATTCGATTGACATGCATACACATGAGAAGTGTAAGAATAATAGGTATTCAGGATTCTTATGTGTCTAATGTGTGTATCTATATTATGTATGTCATGACAGACCTACGTGTAGATTTATTTAGTATTGACTTGCAGGTAGAGTTATAATCGTAAACAATTCCTGTATCAACTTAGTATTGCTGGAAGTGAAAAGTTGGCTGTGTATTCCTTGAGTTTCAAATTATGAAGGATAACTAGTACTAACCTCTGCACTCTGATAGTGGAAAATTCTAAATATATGATTTATACAGTTTTTTTCTAATTCATACGATTCTTTCTATGCAAGAAATGAAGATTCTTGGCTAATGTCTTAAATGGTAAAATACAGGTTCTTATTGTTCCACTGACAGAAAAGCCTGCTTTCCCTGGACTTTATAGAGCTCCTACAGTTACGGTAGGTGAATTTTTTTTTGAAACTATCATTTTACTGCGTTTGTTCTTCTTTGATCATGGCGGTTGGTAAAAACGTCTCCTATAATGTGAATTGTGATATAGGACTCAAAGTTGGTTGACAAAATCTTAGAGGATAAGGCTGCCGACAAACGTTTTGTAGGTGCATTCCTTTTAAAGGACTCTTCAAAGTTTCGTTCAGGTGTTCCTTCATCATGGATAAGTGACGCTGAGCCTAAAGAGGAGGATAAACTCAGGGGGGCCTCTCTATACAAACAGCTGTATGAATATGGTACACTTTGTAAGGTAGGCTAGTGATTCTTGTTTTCCATTTAGTCAGCCTATGGCTGATGTTTTCATTTGATCAAAACACTGATTGGTGAAATGATGTTCCTTTTTTGCATATTTGAAGGTAAAGAATGTGACCAGAATGTTCAATCCACCGCAAATTGTTCTACAGGGTCATGTTCGGCTACGATTGACTGGCATAGTGAGTTTCTGACATGGAGGTTTTTGATTAATTTAACTTTGTAATATTGATTTCTAAAGCTTTTCTTTTCTTTTCCAGGTTTCTGAAGATCCTTTAGTTGCGTCTGTAGAGTGGGTCAAGGTTAGTGCTCTGATTTGGATTTGGGAGATGATATGATTTGTTATGCATGTATCTTTATATTTTTGTATAGGCTTTGAATGTTCAAGCTATTCTGAAACCAGAGAAATCTTGGTAATCTTTATGTGAATCTCGAATCGACAGATTGATTAACCTTATCATTACTTATGATTGCATCATTAGCATTTGTTGATTCATCACAGGTAGTAATTTGTGTTATGAGTTGAAGATGCTTGTCCGATTCATGCTATATGCTATATATATTTTTTGCAGCTATTCCATCTATTCAACCTTCTTAATCTCTGCTTTCTTAATTTGTCTCAAATATGTATATCCATTGATTCACATAAATATGTTTACCATAGATGGTTTTAGTGTACGTTTCCTCCATCTGTCTTAAATATCTATATACAAAGAATGTTTAAATCCCTTTCTCTGCGTCCTGATTCTATGCATTGGTTTCATGCATATATGATTATTTCCATCTGTTTAATTTCCTTTTCTCACTTGTCACAAATATGTATTGCAATGAACTTCTAATCTCTTTAATGGATCTCTTATAAAGATGGGGTTCATGTGTATATGTTTTAACATCGATCATGCCACGAGCAATTGTTTCAACATTCAAGGTCTGTTGCTTTTTTATGTTTAGGACAAGCCTTTCGATGCTGAAAATGACGTTCTTAAGGCCACTCTTCTTGAGGCAATAAGTACCATGCAAAGCCTGATGATGTTGAGTCCTTTCTTCAGGGAGGGGATCAGTCAATTTTTGCAGGTAACCCTACATGCTTTGCATGAAATCAAACAGTGTTTTGAACGTTTGTGTATTTTGAATCTATTTAGGTGATGTTACTTACTTTTAGAGTATTTTTGATTTAGAGCGGAGGTTCTTTGTATCCGCCTCAAGTTGCCGATTGTGGTATTGGATTGTCAACGGCTGAAGGGACTACCCAGCAACAGGGCTTAGAAGAGCTGGACGTAATCTTCAACTTCCTTCATGTAAAAATTGCCATTCAAAATGTTCTTGGTACCGAATCTCATATTCTCTGGGAAAAAACGCAGGTCCTGAAGCGCTCAAATATGGCTCTAACACTCTTAAAGAAAGATCTCGATATTTACAAACTACAGGTCCATTCTTGTTAATGAATTCAGATAACACATTTGGAGAGAGATATCTTTTCAGATTAATGATGTAGATATCCTTCGGATGCATTTGCTTTCTTTTCCAAATTTTGGCATTCTAGAGCGCTTGATTGGTGACAATTCTGATCTATCTAAACAGGCATCCATTGCAAAAGCTATTGAAGAGAAAGTTAGTGGAGAACAGCGGCGATTCTTCCTCATGGAGCAATTCAAGGCCATTAAAAAGGTAGCTGTTTGTTAATATGATTGTCAATTTAAATGACAATAGCATGTTTATATTTATGCTTTCTGAACAAACTTCACTAATTTAATTAATTTGACAGGAATTAGGGTTGGAGACTGATGATAAGACGGCCTTGAGTGGTTAGCATCTTTTATGCTCATATTTGTCTGTATGGTGAAGATTGATGGTGGATGGACATGGTTTTTGAATTATTAACTGTTGACATTCTGCAGCGAAATATAGAGAGCGCTTGGAGAAACACAAGAGTGGATGTCCTCCTCATGTTCTGCAAGTCATTGAGGAGGAGTTAACTAAGCTTCAGCTCCTCGAGGCTAGTTCTAGTGAATTTAATGTTACAAGGAATTATCTTGATTGGCTAACTTCCATGCCCTGGGGTCAATACAGGTTAAAAAATTTTCTTTGTGATTGTTATTTTTCTTATATACATATTTATCTTTGACTCTTACCTTGTTTTGTATGTTTTGAGCAGCAAGGAGAATTTTGATGTTAGGAGGGCACGGAAAATTCTAGATGAAGATCATTATGGATTAACTGATGTGAAGGAAAGGATCATGGAATTCATCGCTGTGGGAAAGTTGAGGGGAACCGTACAAGGTATTCTGGATTCTTTTCTGTGTGTACAAAGTGTTTTTTAATCGTGCAGTTATTCTTCTAAGTTCTCAGTACAAAGTTGAGGGGAACCCTACGCTGTATTCTTTTAAGGAGAGGTAAGCGTGAGAGGCAGCAATTATTACTAAAGAACACAGGGATGAAGTACAGAAGCAGGACTGTAGAGAGAGAGAGAGAGAGAGTCTGATTTGGTGTGTACCTAGCCGCCTTAAGTTGGTGCACAAAAGAAAATGCTTGTATACTTGGGAAGTTCGCATTACAATAAGAGTTGCTGAGCCAAAGTGAACAATGTGTTCATACATATGAATAATGACTGGATTTTTGAACTAGAGGCCTTTACACCCAATATTTTTGATACTTTTGTTTGTGAAAATTGTTTTCTTAATGTTGTTGCTCTGGTATATCTCAGCAATGACACTGGTAATAATTTCTGGATGTCAATGTCTTGAATAGAATTTTTTGGGTTTATGATTGTTCCGGTGTATTAAGCTGAGTAGGTAAACTGTAAGCTGAAATACCTTATAAGATTCTTGAATCATATACCTACAAACATTTACAGGTAAAATAATCTGCTTGTCTGGACCTCCTGGTGTTGGCAAGACCAGCATTGGAAAGTCAATAGCTACAGCATTGAATCGAAAATTCTTCCGCTTCTCTGTTGGAGGGTTGAGTGATGTGGCGGAGATCAAGGTCCTTTGTATGAATTGTATCTGTTTCATTTTGGAGAACAATAATATTTATTATTTGTATTGCAAAGTCTTGATGTGTTTGTGTTCCTTATATCATTATTCAGGGACATCGAAGGACATATGTCGGTGCCATGCCTGGAAAGATGGTTCAATGCTTAAAGGCAACAGAGACAGCTAATCCTCTCGTACTTATTGATGAAATTGATAAGGTACAATCTGTCGATATAGTACATTTCATATTTGTTCAGAAACATGTTAAAAGTTAAACCATGTTGGATGTAGTTGGGCCGAGGACATGCGGGTGATCCTGCTAGTGCACTTTTAGAGTTGCTGGATCCAGAACAGAATGCCAATTTTTTAGATCATTACCTAGATGTTCCAATCGATTTGTCAAAAGTAAGCATTTCACAATAAAAACTGACAAAGGAAGGCTGAGCTCATGCTAACAAGTGGGAAAATTTCACTATGTCAGGTATTGTTTGTATGCACAGCAAATGTGATTGAGACGATACCAGGACCATTACTGGATCGTATGGAGATCATTCGACTTGTTGGATATATAAGTGATGAGAAGATGCACATTGCTCGAGACTATCTGGAGCCGGCTGCACGATCGGGATGTGGCATAAAACCAGAGCAAGTATGTGTGCTACTTCCTTCTTTCCTTGGGTTTCTTATTTGTATCGTAACGTTTTTTTGATCTTCTTAACTCTTTCACGTCTTTCTATAGGCTATGATAACGGAGGGTGCATTACATGTTCTGATTGAGACATACTGTCGTGAGGCTGGAGTCCGGAACCTTCAGAAACAGATAGAAAAGATCTATAGGAAGGTCTGTGTTCGGCATAAGGGTTTTAATGTGTTACATTCTAGGAAGCGTTGGTTTTTCTTCTGTTTCACTGTTTTTATATTATATTTGTTCTTGTCAAGCAGATTGCTTTCAAACTTGTCACGAAGGACGCAGAAATTCGTGAGAAGATGAAGGTTGTGGTTGTTCCCACTGAATTGGATAAAAATGAGACAGAATCAATTGTTGGTAAGCAAGAGGAGCGGTTGGAGGAAGCTGTTGAGGCAGAGGGAGAACTTAAAGAACCTTCAGTGCCATCTGCAGAGATCGTCTCAGAGGTAATTGTAGATGAAGCAGATACATTATCTGGTGAACTGGCTGACGTGGGGAAGGAGCTGGAGTCAGAATGCAAGGAAGAACCTGTAGTGTCAGAGAAGGTACATGGCATTTAGGTTAATGATGAATTTATCTGTTGCTTCTTTGCTAGCAGAATGAAATTTAAACTTGGATTTGCAGGTGGAAGAGAAGACTTCCCAGGAAGTTGTTAAAGATACCAACGTGACAACCAAAGAAGTTGAAGCACAGGAACAATCATTTTCAGCAGATCAAAGCAATGAAACAAGCTCAGGGCAGGTTAGTTATAGGTGTAGGAGCAAATATGATGTTTATTAGTGTCTGGTTGTGAAAATAAAAGGAGGTTTGAATCACCTATACACCTTTATGAGCATGATGCTACTTTAAGTGCTTGGATCTGCAGGCGGAAGAAGAAAATAAAGAAATTGAAGATGCAAACAAAGATACTGAACCAAAGATACAATCCCTCCAAGAAGAAAATAGAGAAACCGAAGATGCAAACAAAGATACTGAACCAAAGGAACAATTGCTTTCAGGAGATCAAAGCGATGAAACAAGCTCAAAGCAGGTTAGTTGCAGGAATAAGAGTAAAATCTAGCATAGGTTTCAGTTACAAAAATAAAAAGAAACATATGGTCTAATGCATCTTGTTCAATAGAACGATGAGAACTGGAACAGAAAGTTTATATTGATTTTCATGTATTATGGAAGGCATGGTTTGCTTGAGGAACATCTCTGGTGATCTAATTAGACTATTGCATTTTATGCAGAATATATTATGGTAGTGTAAGGTTAGTTTGTTTTCTTTCATGTAAGTCTGCATTTTTATGTTTGCAATTTGAAAATATCTGATAATGGGCTCAAGGCAATCCTGTGCGTCTAGTTATTTCATCTATTAGATAGCTGAGAGTCTGCGTTATCAAAATATTGTATTAATTGTCTATGAAAATCGGTAAATTCAGTGATAATATTATGTGGTTGATACTGCTATAGTGTAAAAAGCTTTGTAACTGATAAATTTCTATATATGGTTGGGGATCTTGGTCGTATCCAATATTTTTTTCTTTCCTTGTGATTGTGTAGTCCAACATTTATGTAGATAGTATGCTGTTTGCAGAACCATGCATAGTCTTGATACCGTGGTAGTCTTCATACCGTGATATGTATGGTAGGATACTGCCAGGTTTAAAGTGGCATAGAAGATAGTCAAGCTTATAGAGTTTAATGATGATGGAAAGCAGAATTTCTTCTAAGCTCTAGATTGCCATTATTAGAACTCTGTAACTGTTCAATATTTATTGAATCAATACATGTCAAAGTTTCTAGGGATTTAAGTTTTAAAAATTTTTATTTGCAGTAAAGTTTTTGGTACTAAAAGCTCCAAGCTATTTGTTCTTCAATCTCACAGGAAACTACAGTGGAGGAGCCATCGATGGATGAAACACTAAAAGGTGTACCAAAGATAATTGTGGACGAATCGAACCTTTCAGAATATGTGGGAAACGCAGTTTTCCAAAGTGATCGTTTATATGATCAGACACCAGTTGGAGTTGTTATGGGTCTAGCTTGGACTGCAATGGGGGGTTCTACTCTCTATGTTGAGACTACCTGCATAGATGAAGGAGAAGGAAAGGGTTCCCTCCAGTTAACTGGTCAGCTTGGAGATGTAATGAAGGAGAGTGCGTCCATAGCGCATACAGTTTCAAGAGCTATATTGCGAGAGAAAGATCCTTCAAATCCATTCTTTCGGAATACGAGTTTACATCTTCATGTTCCAGCTGGAGCTACACCGAAAGATGGGCCAAGTGCCGGATGTACAATGATCACATCACTGCTGTCAGTTGCAATGAACAAGCCTGTTAAGAAGGATGTTGCAATGACTGGCGAAGTCACCTTGACCGGACGGATATTACCAATTGGAGGGGTATGCATGCCCTACCAAAAAATAATCTTTCCTTTCCTTTTAGGTTCAGTTTGCCTGGTTTTTATAATATATATATATTACTGGCGGAGAAACCTATGTCAAAAATTCAAATGTGAGGGGTCGAGGGGCTTATGAATAATGTGTCTTAAAAGCATTCTGTTTCTCCTCAACTAATGAGGTATATAACAGCTGGAAAACCTAGATGTGAGGAAGGAAACTGGGAAAAAATGAATTTGGGTTCTAACGCCAACCAATAGTAGAGTGTTTTTGACTCCAGTATCGATCTTTGTATGTGCCAGGTGAAGGAGAAGACAATTGCTGCGAGGCGGAGTGGAGTTAAGGTTCTCATTTTTCCAAAGGCCAACAAACCTGATTTTGAGGAGTTATTGCCCCATGTGAGGGAAGGCTTTGAGGTGAAATTCGTTGAGCATTACAAGGAGATCTATAGTATAGCTTTCGGGGAAGAACAGGAAGAGATGAAGACAGATGATTCGTCCCCAGCTGAAAAGGAGTGAAAAAATCACAAAAGCCACTCGAAGTCGTTTTAACAAATTTGTATTCTAGCGATTCACAGTACAAAAATCCCCACATTAGGCGGTTTGCCCTTCATCTCTCCCTTTCAAAAATCAACTGGGTAAATTTCAGTTATTGCTGGAAATAAGCTGGGTAAAATTCAGTTAATGCTGGAAATCAACCGGGTAAGTTCAGTTACTGCTGGTTTTCCGATCTTAATTCGGTTATCGGAATTTTCGCATACCAGTCACTAGAGTGAGGTAAAGGTTAGCCCAATCAAACAGTACATTGTATGTATGTGTCAAATTAACTTCCAATTCCTTGGTAATGGAAGCAAAATGCATAAAGTCAACAAAAGTCAGTCACATTTAACTACAGCATTGGGTATACTGTATCAATCTAAACATCGATTCGTTGGTAATGGAAAGCAAATGGTGTTTTTGTCTCTCTTTGACATTATGGTCAATGCTGTCTAGCGGTATGGTGCGTTTCATAACTGTGCTTTACCTAGTTTTGGTTGCAAACAGAATCCATCTCTGCTGCTTTTGCTTTGTGTTTTAGTTTGACGACGTAGTTTTTGACAAATGTTGGACAGAACTCAGATTTTGGATTGAAAAGTAGGATTGTTTTTTTTCTTTCCGTTGAGCGTTTTAGATCCGCGGTAGATTAGATTTTGCTGCCTTCTTGCAGTGTTTTGCTCAGCAGCCATGGCGCACTGCTTGAAAGAAACATGCATGCAATGGGTAGCTCTCGAGCAAGAAGAAGAAGAGTTGGAAGTGCCCATTCGGATCAGAAAAGAGTCGAGCTTTGCAGATGCTCTCTGGAATCTGGACTTTGTAGGAGCGCAATTGACGGAATCATGAACACGCACACGGACAAGGAGAGAGCATCTTCGTCTTCCTCTTGGCACAGATGCAAATGGGCCTCTTCTCTCATTGTCTTGCGAATCGGTGGTCCGATTTTCCATCAGCTAACGATCAACTCATTCCGCAATCATACGGTCACATCCAGACAGCGGAAACTCCAAAATCCAACGATTCTAGCACTTAGAAAGCCAACGATTCAATCGGGTAGCCGGGGTCATGGTGTGTATCAAATGTGCGTCGATCGATAAGATGCGATGTCCATGATCATGTAGTGATTTTGATTTCTTCTTCTTCTTTTCCCAATCAATCTGGGAACATCCTAACCAGATGTGGCCGCCCATCACCACCATGATCATCATCGATCCATCAGCAGCATCATCACCATCACCGGTCTTCTTCATCAACATCTTCTTCGCCTCATCATCAGCATCTTCTTCACCATGATGATGATGATGGTGGTGGTGGCAATCACCATCATCACCATTCTTCACATCTTTTTCACCTCATAGCATCTTCTTCTTCACAACCACCGTCACCATCATCACCATCACCATCACCATCACCATCATCACCATCACCATCACCATCATCACCATCACCATCACTATAATCACCATCATCACCATCATCACCATCACCACCACCATCATCATCATCATCACCATTCTTCAGCACTACCTTGACATTGTCCCATTAATAGTGATCTTGAAACTCAGTATACCACCA
>JBBBWG010011147.1:9649-21059 GCA_037176905.1 Azolla pinnata
ATCTATCCATCTATCAAATCTATCAAATCTATCAAATCTATCTATCTATCTATCTATCTATCGAATCTATCAAATCTATCTATCTATCTATCTATCTCTCCGGATACATAGATAGATTTGTTTCCGATCTCAAGGGTCATACTTGACCTTTGAAGATGCTAATCGAATATCTATCTATCTCTCTCTATCTCTGGATCAGAAGATACCGCCTCTCCGATCGAATAAACGAATTGCCGCGACATCATGAGCAATACACACATCTTAATGTTGTGAACTTGCAAATGCTTCGCCTTGCCGAGAATCGAACTCTAGACCTCATTGTCCCATGTTATCATGCATGTATACATCCCCACACATACACATCCACGCATGCATGCATGCACACATGCACACATACATGCATGCATGCATAGAAACCATATCCTTGTTCTGAGCTGCGAGCTATGGTGGCCTTCCTTGCTTCCCCTCTCTCCAGTTTCCATGCCTGCCTTCCTCCCATCCAGGTATCATCCTTTGTTTTGTTTTTTTCTTCCCAAAATTTCTGCTGCTCTTCTTTGTTTTTCTCTTTCTTTCGTTTTTCTGTTTGTTGCTTCTTTGGGATGATTCTTTCAGTGCATTTGTTGCTGCCCATTTAGAGGGTTTCATAATGGAAGAAGAGCTTCGTTGAGAGTAAACGAGCTGTGTCTTCTTCTTGCTTCGGTGGAGGGGAAAAGAGCTTGTTGAGTAAACGATTCTTTCTGTTTGGTTTTTCTAATTAAATGAGGGTTGTGTAGAGGAAAGCGGAACGTAGTTTATTTCTGAGATGATGAGCTCTTTCCTTTATGCGTTTAGATGCTGTGAAACCATCTTTGTTAATGGTGTTGATTTACAACTGCTAGCAAAAAAAGCTTGCTATAGGGTACCAAAATGGCCATAAATAATCACTTTGAGTTTCCATGGATATGTTCTTGCCATATAGAGGTAGATTTCATCGTTGGATCATCACCATTTGGACGTCTATGTAATTTTGGTTAAAATAATGCAAAAGGAGTTTGGATATATCCATCGGGTATTATCAAGAGCTAGGTAGGTTTATTAGTGGGATATCATCACTCGGTGATAAATGTTTTGGCTCACTAACGCCATCAAAATGAAACTGGATTTCAAACAGGTTATTATTTAACTGCTTGTGGATCTGCCCTTATGAAATATAGGTTAATATTGAAATCATGGCAAATTATATAGCGCAACAAGAAATTTTACTTTGTTCATTCAGGCTGCGACGGGGAAGCAGAGGAAATCAAATGTGAATAAGAAACCAGATATTTCAATACCAGTAGATGCTGGAAAGATTCAGGATAATATCAAGTTTCGAAATGCAGAACGTACTGAGTTATTGCCCAATACAGGCGTGGAAAATAATGAATTATTACCCGAAACAAATGTAAAGAATTCTCAAAGGAAAGATAACAGCTTGGACCCTATCGACTCCTCTGTCTCTATCACTAGAGAAGATATACTTCAAGCCTCAATCACCACCTGTACTGCAATTTCCGTTTCTGGAGTTGGCATTCAGCAGGTTAATATCTTTGGATATGTGGTCATGTGCATGTTTAAGTTCTTCCTTTGGATCCTTTAACAATAGATGCATGATCTTTTTGCTCAATATGGGTGTATATCAGACCAATAAAAAAAGACAGTGTATTGCCACCTTTTCCCCTCTTTCTTAATATACGAAAAATAAATCAATGAATAGAAAATGTCACAGAGTTTACAGTCTAGATGTACTGGAGAATTTAACATCATAAAATGAGGCAGCACAAAGTTGTGTTTCATCAAATTCTACTTGCAACCCAACAGTGCATGGCAACTTGCCTATGCTATTTACGTAAGATTTTGATCACATTATTAAAAAACTACCTTTCTTTATTTAAACTAGTTAAGGTCCACCCAATACAGTTACCATGGTAATTGCATAGGTTGAAATACTCTGGAAAGAAAACACTTCACAATAGCCACATATCTTAAGACACCTCATGGATAACCCACTCCATCCAGTGCTAAGAAACTTACAATATTCTGTATGACGAGATATTATTAATGGACATGAGCACTAGTTAAAATTCTACAATTCCTTGCATCAAAATAAATTTGTACTAATTGTTTTGATAGGATAGTGCTAGTTTTTCTACTCACATATGTGCATGTGTTAATGTGTTTTTCGATCTAATAACTAGGGTGTTATGTTTGCAGGCAACCCATTGGGCATCTGAATCAGGCTGGTCAGTTCCTGACTGTACACACTTGCTTGCATGTACTGCATCTATTTGGTTTGTCTTTATAGAATTTCTATTCTTCTCGAGTCTTTAAGGTGTGAAACTATATCCTCTTCCATTGAAGATAAGGTTCCCCTACATAATGATGATGTTTGGATGAATATCCCCAAGTATTGGACTATTACTAGGATCTAACCTTGCGACAATGTATGCAGCGGCAAGCAAAATGTGAAGGATTCTATGCCCCTTGCAACTTAATAGTCTCATACAAATATTTAAGCCACAGGAATTTTTTGGTGTGCATGTTTGAATGTCATAATTATACCTTGGATTTGCTTTTATGTGAATTTCATAATTAGTAAGGTTGGTTGAGGAGAAAATTATTCATAACTTAACCCTGAAAGTGCTTATTTTCCTTGCCTCAAATTAATGGAAAACTAAATAGACTGAAAGGAATCGTTGTACATATGATATCCGCTCTTTTTCATACTGTGGAATGAACTGAAAGAGAGCACAGGGAAGGATAGCCATCACCATTAGGATTGTCAGAGTTTGGTTTGGTTGGTTCCATATAATTGGTTTGTTATATGCCAAGATAAATTTGTAAAGGTATCTGAGGCTATCCTATTTTTCTTCCATTTTTTTGAAATTTAGACAATATAGAAATTTGGCATTTGGGTATCCTATTTGGCCTAGTGGGTTCTGTGTCAATCGCTCGTCAGATACTTATTCAAGCATGGCCTGAGTTCTCTGAGTCGTCTGATGTAGCTAATCAACAGGTAATATTTGTGGAGAGGTTATTTATTAGTACAAAACCTGATCCTTGAAGTTTGGTGAGCATCTTGCATCCATACATTGCCATTAACAAAGACACTATGAGCAGGTACTTGGGCCATTAAGACTTGGTGATTATATTGTTGCTGCTGTGCTACCTGGCTTGAGTGAGGTACCTTTGTGGTCTCGATTTCGATGAGAATGATTATTGAACTATAGAGTCAAATAGATTTTAACTTGGTTATCATACCAGGAGGTCTTGTTTCGTGGGGCATTGCTTCCGCTTTTTGGACTTGATTGGAAAGGAGTCGCAATATCAGGAGTAATATTCGGTCTTCTTCATTTAACTGGTGGGAGGAAAGCTGCATTTGCAATCTGGTAATGTTTTAGCTCATTTTTATGTAGCCAATCGCATGAATGAGGACAAGATTAATTTGTTATACTTTCACTTTCTGACCGGGGATATCAGCAGTCTAGTAGCTATAGGTATACTAATACTGCGAGACGTCATATTCCAATACATTGCAATTAGTAATAATTTTCAGATAGTGTTATGATGGCTTATTTTCATGCTCCATGACCGTTGTTGGCAGTTGCACAGACAACACAGGCATCCCTATATGTATGTCTCACAAAGGATTTCTCTGGTCAAACTGATAAAGCTTAGTCAACTCCTAAGATGTCAATGAGTAATTTGTGCCTTCATACGTTTATAGCATCTTAAACTTTGCCCAAAGGTGATTAGTGGGCTATGTCATGCCTGACCAATGTTTCCTTATTTGTGTGTGTGTGCCAGTGTTAATGAGTTGGACCAAACCTTTTGTTGCTCCAAGATATTTTAAATTTCGAAAAAGTAGTAGACGAGGTGGATAAAACATTTTACGGCTTTTACTCTTCAAGTGCAAAGAGAAAAACATTCTTGACACTGATTCATCCTGTATGCTCGTATTTGTTTATATTTCTCATAAAGAGGCATGTTTAAGTTCTGTGTTTTCGGAACGCCTAAATTCCAAAATTACACCCCAGAACTATAAATCCTGTTACGAAACTGTTTCAGAACCTTCAACACTGTCTTTCGCTACTTTGTATGAACTTCTGCTGGTCACGATTTGCATTTATTTTTACTAATCTTCTGCATTTTCTTTGGTTAACACTAACTACAAACACTGTTTCAAAACTGTTTTGGAACCCACGACAGTTTCTATATCACTACTTGTATCAACGTACATTCTGGTCGCAATTTACATGTATTATTACCTCACTTCTGCAAACGTAATGTTAGCTTCTTGCCTTACATCTCCAATCTATTTGGTTGTCTATCAAGTCTGGAATCAATTGATATATTTTATAACAGGAGTGCGGGAATGCAACAGGAATGGGGATCATTTAGTAATTTGACTGATTGTGAATGGAGACCAGATAATGATGCATCAGAATGTTAAGTAGGATGTTGAAAATGTACATGATTGTACTTTTATTTGCACATTATTTTCCAAACCTAGGACCAGAAGGCACTGCAATCTCATTGTCTAAATTTGAGGAGAACTCAGCCAAGTATAATGTGTTTTATGTTTTCATTGCAGGGCTTCCGTTGTGGGAATTCTTTATGGTGTTGGCTGTGTAGCAACTCATAGCGTGTTGATTCCAATGATTGCCCATTCAGCCAACAATCTTATTGGAGCTCTTCTGTGGAAACTAAAACAAGAAGATCTGAAGATTATGGATTAGTCAATAATAAAAGTACTGACCTCACCATATTGGGGTCAATTGTTTGAGGTGCAAATGACCTACCATGTAAGAATCTGTATAACTGGTTCAGAACAAAACTATATTTTTTTTTCGGCTAAAGGTTACATGCGTGAACGCTGTAAGATATCACAATAACAGAGTTCAATGAGAACTTATCTTTCTTCTCTTTGGTAGCTATCACCTGTTCGGATGTTATACTTCATGAATTTACCGAGAATCTAAATCCGCTGATCAATTCATCAGTCTTCAAGAGTTTACTGAGGATCCTCTATATGAACTGCTCAATTCATCAGTCATTCTACACGGTTCATTGAGCCAAAAGACCGCAAAATGCTTATTTAAAAACTTAAAAGAGTAACCGAGACACTAATGTGTTTCCAGTGTGATAATCTATCTGTGACAATTTCAACAAGAATGAAACCTTAGTATCATTACATATAGCATAAGATTGCAAATATAAAGATCCTGTCCAGCTACAAGAAGATTAAATTGTTACATCAAGGTTGATCTGTACAAAAAATTGTTCAACTTTCATCCTTGAACTATAGAACAACAGCCAGTTGGGTTCACATTTCATATCAATGAAATGCAGAGGCGAAGAAATTTACAGGGTGCATGCATAGCATGCTGTGCTTGCAAATCCCTGTAGCATAGCATAGATATGCAGTCACATGTGCTACACCACCAGAGACACAATATTAGTGTCATAATGATACAATCGAGGATTATCGATCCAATTGTTGCTAACGTTGTACAAATCATTGCCCTATTCGGCACTTCAGTCCATGCTATATCAAGCCCTGTTGTTGCAAAAAGAGCTGTTGGTTGGACACAAGCTTGTTGTCATCTAAATCCTGTCAGTCGTTTCTTGCCCCGTCGCTGAGACAGGTTGTGATCAAAGGCCTCTTCCTCATCTTCACCATATTCAAAATGACATCCCAATTCAACAGTAGTGTCGCCAGTTTCTGGTATGGTCACACGGCCTGTCCCTAGTATTCTTCCTTAATAGTCTTCCTGAAGACCCAGCTGATTGGCTGGAGAGCCCCTGCTTAAGCATAAATTGCTTACCTGTTTTTCAACCATTATTGATTATAAAGGCTTCATTATCTTCCGCAACTTCCGCCGAGACAGGTTGTGATCAAAGGTCTCTTCCTCATCCTCACCATGTTCAAAATGACCTCCCAGTTCAACAATGATGTCACCAGTTTCTGGTATGGTCACATGGCCTCTGTTCCTAGTATTCTTCCTTATTGGTGTTCCTGAAGAACCAGCAGGTTGGTTGGAGAGCCCGCGCCTAGGCATAAGTTCCTTACCTGTTTCAACCATCTCCTTCATTATCTGCCATGAGAAATCGCATTGAAAAAGATCAAACATTGAGCTCTACTGTGTACATATGTATGCTGATTGGACATATGGCTTCAGCAAAAATGAAGGTGACTTCCATAGCTTACCTTCCAATCTTTATAATCAAGTCTGAAGACAAACTGAGTGTTAACAATTTGACTGGTCGCTGCACCCCCATCAGACTTTGCTGACCTCTCATCTGCTGTGGGAGCATATTTGAAAACTGAATAAAACAAAGCAGGTGTCCACAGGCTTGTCAGAGTTCATGCAATCATCTCCGTTCGGTGGCTATTCATGAAAAAGCATAGCAAGTAAAGGACACATACCCACAATCTGTTTTCCATTTTCTATTGTGATTCCAGCACGGCCATCCTTCACAAGGAAGGAGAGGAAGAATATGTTCTCTACCGTTTCTGAAAAGGAATCCCTATTCAAAACAAGATACTCGAGTTCGCACCCATCCTTGCCGCATTTGCGGAGCACATTGAACATAACACGGATATTCTTATCAGTCTCTGTTCGTTGCTCCCCGGTCTCGTCCTCCACCTAGAAATATTTCATTTTTCATTCAGTATGATACAGATTATCCAGAATGCATATCATTGTCATGCCATATATTCAAAACGTAGCCAAAATACTTTTCTCGTAGAATTATACATTACTTTTCAAATCTATAAAGTTCAAGAAAAATCAATAAAGTCCTCTCATGTACCCTTCTGGTCAACCCCCAAAGGAGAGAAAACAAGGTTTTATTTCTTTATGCCACAAATAATTCAGAGAAATTGAGGAGAGTGGCCATGATACTGTTTAGCAAATGGTCCTTTAAAGGATCTACAAAAGCCTTTAAATGAAATAAAGGTTTTGCATCTTATCGTTCTGTACAAGAGTTTATCTTTGTATTTACAATGCACAAGAATTTTTCTACAAGTTCAAAAGAGAAAATTTACCGCTTGAGGGCGAGAAGCCTCAGCAATTGGTCCCCGTTCCCGTCTCCTTGGAGCTGGTACTTTCCTTTTTTTTGCTTCACTGTCCATAGGACCAAGCCTAGAATGCATAGAAAAGGCAGAATTAACACACTAGTATAAATTCCTAATTTTACAAGACTCATCAGCTAGAAACCAGGTTCAATTCCTAATTTTACAAGCTGTAAACCTTAATAAGGACAACCACTACATAAATTTGTTCACTTTTTTGGCCAAATGTTGGTAGCATTTTTTAAAATTATTCTGTAGGTCACACAAAATATTCTTTACATCTCTGTGACAGAGCAAAACTTAATAGAAGTACATGCTTTTTACTAATCATAAAACCTCTATTTGAAATCTGATCAAGTTTACTATACTCAAGTCAAATTGATTAAGCAATGCATGAGTAGTACAGAAAACACACTTATCAGTCGAGAGAAAAACAAAGTTCACAATAGCATGGAAGTATTAACAATAATAGATAGGGTGAACCTTACATGGTACACATCCCAGGGGCATCCTGGAAGATGCTCATAGCCTGTACCCCCAGAGAAACCCAATCAAGCTGGATGGTCTCTTCATTTTCATTGACATTTGAAGGTTCCTTGAACTTCTGAACCACAAAAGACACAAAATCTGCAGCCTTGATTCCATCTCCCCTCCGAGATTCTTTAACACAATTAAGAACAGCCTCCGATATGTCAAGCAGAGCTTCTGCGTCTGCTATTTGTTCTCGGGGGCGGCTCACTGAATAAAAGGAAAAACACACACATCACACAGGACTTTTCTTCGCTGATATTAAATTATTTACAAGCAGGAAAACAACTAACACATATTCTGATCACACAGAGCTCCATTCTTCTCTAACTTTCATTTCTTCTAAGCTGTAAAATTGATATCTTTCTCAAAAGTATTTCTAGTGGAACCTTTGCAAATTAGCAGGTTGTACATGGAAATTTCTTCATAAATACTTCAACTTTTCTATACTCTAATCATAATCCTTTCTCTTCTGGGTTGTCCCATATATTAATAGCGAGAAAATAGTCAAATGTTCAAAATCCCTTACTGTTAACCGTTTGTGGATATACGAAAAAGGATGTTAGCAAAAGAGATTTGGCTATTAGCAGCTTTTGTTGGAATCTTGTGAAACACACTGCATAGGATAAGCCCATAATTGTAGAACATAGCTAGATTTTCATGTTTCGCCTTTGTCTTACTTAATGGATTTGTCATTCACGATATACAGTCTTTCTCACAGGTCCTGTGAGATTTCATAAGATAATGCTCCAAATTGGGGCTATTTTTCTACTTTTATTTCCATTTGGATTCCTATTTGAGACACCAATATAGCATTCTGTGGTCTATTCCAGCCAATGACGATAGTCAAGACTAACATGTACAGCCAGAGAAGAATGATCATGATTACAGTCTATAGTCATAAAATACAAGGTCATGATTAAGGTTTCTTGCAAACAACATTTGACATTCTCTTGCATTTATGTGTGTAACAAAATACTAATACAAATGCTATCTTCTGCAAGGATTTCACGTCATAATGTTGATAGTTTCTTAATCAATAAACCCAGAAAATTGAGAATATAAAAGGATTCGAACCATCAAGCAAATTCCATGCACAGAACACACTCAAACTATGATCATGAAGATTCTATATCTGCTATTGAGAATAAGAATGAACAGAAAATATTTTCTTCTGATGGAATTCCACATTGTACTTCCAGCAGTCTGATCAATCAAATAAGATAATTAAGAGGAAAAATGGATGCAAACCATCATTGAAATTCGTGGGCAAAACACATTAAAACCTTGATCACGTGGCTTTATCTGTAAGTCTTCTAAAAGCCACATGAAACTCGGCTGGCAATAAAGTTCAACCTACACAATTCTCTTTGATGCTCAGGCTTTTATCCAACCCTTAAGTATAATGACCTGTCTCCTTCCCATGTCTCTGACTAAATTAAGGTCATGATCAACTTGCAATTTAAGACACTCTTGTATCTTCATAAATCTCAAAAACTTTCCTGTATTCTGTCAGGGTTCACATTATGATCCATCTGCAGATTTACTAAAATAAGCTGATAATCAAGAGGAGAAAGGGCTTCAAGCCACTATGGAAATTCATGCTCGGAACATATAAAAGCCATAATCATGAAGCATCTTTATCTGTTAGGGTTCACAGACAGAGAAGGAACATAACATTTAGAATTTCGTTTGTACATTCATGAGTTGCAACTTTCAGTGGCTTATGTTCTTCTACGGGAGTGTTTTCAAGAAGCCTGAATCTGATGGTCGACACACAGAAGCTATGCCATAACTTAAACAAAGTTTAGGCTTCTCTCCTTCTCTGAACCATAAACTCATAATCTTCTGGTAGAGTTTTCGAACTTAAGAGAATGAAGAAACGGAAAAAACTTACCAAGAGAGAAAAGATCATCTGCTCTGCGAACAATGGTGTCGAGTGTACTGGAGTCATCTTTCGAGAGAGTCTCTTTTACCTCTGTTACGCAATGAAGCAACAAGTGCAATCGGGTTAGCAATAAGCAGCAAAAATGTTGGCACATACAGCAATTGCCATCGTATCTTACCACAGAGACGCAGACAAACGCAAGCGCAAAGTAGAGAAACGGCGACGTTTCCGGATATTATAATCTCGACAGAGTAGGGTGCATCGAAGAAAGAGGCATGTCTAGGCTATACAGATTCTCAAAGGAAGGAGCGAAAAAAAAAAGAAGAAGAAGAAAGCACGAGCACGGAAAAGCCTGGGCACGGTTTCAGAAGATAGAAAAGAAGGACGACACCAAAACAGGCGAGATGAGAGAAGGAGTGCGGGAGAGCAAAAGAACAGAAAAGAAAACGGGGGGAGGGAAGAGAGGAACGTACCGGCGATGGAAACTTTGAGGAGGCCGTAGTCGGAGCGGAGGAGCCGCCGATCGGGGGCAGAGGAGGAAGGGAGCTCGGGATCTCGATCGGACGAGGAGGAGAGAGGAGGAAGAGCTCGCGAAGCAGCTCTTCGCCCCGCCATAGCTCGCGCTCTCTTGCGTCGGAGAGAGGGAAAGGAGAGAGAGAGAGCGAGAGAGAGAGAGAGAGAGAGGATTTGAAAGGATGCAGGTTTCACACCTGGGCGGACAAACTTCCCTCCTCCGATGTCCGGTTTCACACTTGGGCGGACAACTCCGGGGACGGGTATGCATGCATGTACGTACATACATGATCCGTATGGGGGCATAATCCGTATATGGGCACAATACGATGTAGACCATGCATCCGTATATGGGCATAATACGATGTAGACCATGCATCTGTATATGGGCATCATACATGGCCGTGTCATGATCAATGCCGATGCGTTGCGTGTGTGTCTTTCCGATGGAATCTGGATCCGAATCGATGGCGGACGGGGGGCGGGGGAGGTTTGCTGGATCCGAATCGATCGGGGTTTGCTGGGGTGCCAAATGTGTGCCTCAGATCTGGAATCTGGAATCTGGGTGCGTGCATGTGCAGATGGGGGCTGGAATCTGGAATCTGGAATCTGGAATCTGGAATCTGCGGCTGGAATCTGGAATCCGGAAGGTGCGAGTGGCTTCCGCGCGCTCGAGCTCCCTGTATCTAGACGATGCACCTGCGCGTTGTGTGATGCGATTCGCGTAGTCTGATGCACCGGGTCGTGGGTACAGGTTCGGGAATTGGACACGAGAGACATCCGAGTTCAAGAATCCGATCGATTCTTCGTGCCGCTGCAAATGGCCTGAATGGCCAGAATGACTAACCAAAAAACAAAACTTCACTCATTAGGAAAGATTTATATTGCGGGCGATTGATTTTGGATCGGACTCGCAGCATATATACACAGAGATTCTCGTCGGCTAGTGTCGAACTTCTTCCAAAATCCAGGTAGAGAGCCAGACAGAGCCAAAAAGATCATCTTTTGGCCGGGGCGGCCGATCATTTGGTACGACATTTGGACTCGACGATCTCAATGCCCTTCTCTTTGGGCTTTTAGGGTTCCAAGGTTTAGGGTTTTAAAGGTTTAAGGGTTAGGGTTTTAAGGTTTAAGGTTTTAGGGTTTAGGCATCGATCCATGAACTCGACAACGGACCTGGGGCTATGAAACAGAATCTGGCATGAGCTAGTTCCATTGCAATCGATCCATCCACCTGAACTGAACCTGACCTCGAGATGTATTGACTCAACCCTATCTGACTCGAGTCTTGACTCGAAATGTATTGACTTGACCCTGTCTTACCCTCCAAGTCTTGACTCCACATGTATTGACTCGACCATATCTTACCCCGAGTCTTGACTCGA
>JBBBWG010011158.1:0-21045 GCA_037176905.1 Azolla pinnata
AGAGAGAGAGAGAGAGAGAGAGAGAGAGAGAGAGAGAGAGAGAGAGAGAGAGAGAGAGAGAGGATTGAGAATATCCAAGCAAAAATCAACAGGTTAGAGCTGCCATTATGGACTTATTAGATGCATCAGCTTTACCAATTTATGAGAAATTCCAGAGAAAACCAAAGGATATTTTAGAAGTCCTCGAGATGATTTTTGGTTTCCAGGTATTGAGATCATATTCAGTATTTTTAAGAATGCTGAAAACTATGTCTATGGATGTATTACAACTGTCAATTAAAACTGTACTTTTTTCATCCTGTTTCTAGGTAGATAATGCAAACAATCAATGGGAGCATTTAGTACTGATGCTCACCAATAGCCATTTTCGAGTTGCAAGAGACGTGGGGAATAAATTTAGTTTTTTGTGTTATTGAAAATGTTGTCTAATAAATTGGTACATCATATGGAGTTATTGTAGCAGGATGTGAGCTCATTGAGAGCACAATTTTTTCGTCCAGGAAACAGAATTATGTGGACCAGCATGCCATGAAGTTTGTGATAAAATCATGCAAAATTACAGTAATTGGTGCGATTACTTACAGATTTCAAATATATACCAAAGGTTAGTGATAAAAGATATGTAACTCTGATGAACTATTATTAGATTATTATCTTAGAAATGGCTTTTTCTCTGTAGCAACCGAGCCGACCTTAAGAAGATGCTTTTATATACTGCTTTGTATCTGCTGATATGGGGTGAAGCTGCAAATCTTCGTTTTCTCCCGGAATGCTTGTGTTATATATTTTACAAGGTAATTTTTATGTCTTTAAATGTTTAATTGAATTATCTTTCTCTGAATGGTATGAAAAGTGAGCTTTTAGATAATACTCACACAACTTCATGTATAGATAAGGTGCTTGATGTAAGAATATTTCGTACACACTGATTGGTTAAAAATTAGTAATCTTTAAGACATTCTCGACCTTCATAGAATTGCAGCCGTTGAGATAATAGATCACTTGAGTCACTCAGACTGAAGCGGGTTTAAAAATAAAAATTTGCTGTTTGGATTAGATTATTTTTTCTACTTCATGTAGCTGATCTTCTTGGGAATTTAACTTATTGCCTTGCTCCAATTGTCCATGGTTTACTTCATATGGTATAGTTTCACTTCTCATATGTGCTTGTTGTATATGATTCAATATGGAAAAAATTGTGCTTGAATATCATTTATTCAAATGGTGGAACAACCTGCAATGGAGATGAGTTCAGTATACAGAGATCTAAAATTTCAGTGGACTCAGCAATAATTCGTCTGGAGAATCAAGTGCATTTGCAATAGGAAGGCAAATTGTGTACAATTTTTCATGTAGAAGTGAACTACTGGCTGATTGTCCGGGTCCATTATAGAAGGGAGACACTGTTTGGCTATACTAGATAAGGTTTTTGAAATCATTTTATCTCAATCCATGAAAAGATTCGCCGTGATAGTAGAATCTACATTCTATCTCATAGTTCTACATTTTTCGTAGAATCCTCTACTGCACTTCCTTGAAAATTCGAAGTTGGGTTTCTTCTCTCACATACAATCTTCTTATGGAGGTGAAGCCCCATGATAGGAATTGGAATGGGAATTACTAGAGGTCAGATTTGGATGGTGTTTGATGCGACAGAAGTGCTCAAAGCATAAACATTGACACAACATTTGTCTGATGCTGTATTTCTAATAGAAAACACTTTTTTCTGGAAGGCTTCTTTGTTACTTAATATGCTCTCTCAAAAAACTCAGAATAGCAGCTAAAATCCCAGAAAGAATTTGGTTAATAGCTTTCCTCATTCATCATCTGCTTCTGTTAGATGGTAATTCGGTTTCGCCTTGTGGAACGCAGAAAATTTCTAAATGTTGATGCCCATTTTCATTTCTGGCCGTTTTGTTTCTCTAATTTCGGATGAATTAAAGTCAAGATAACCATGTCGAAACAGAGAAATAATAGATCAGAGATCAGATTTTAACAATCCCTTATAGATTGTCAGATAGCCAATGTCGTGTGGTGTGAAATCTCATTATTTTCAAAGAACTGATTTTACATGATTGATAGAATGTGAACCACTGTTCTGGATGGCTTCATATCATTAAGGTAATGTATATAGTATGCTTTAAGTGGTGGGGCCTGAGCTAATTTTAATTTGATTTGATGGATTTATATGTATTGAGGTTTTGTAGCAAGGTAGAAATGTCAATTTTTTCTGCCATATATCTTGAATTTTGATACCAATGAACTAATTTTTACAGATGGCTGAAAAATTGGAAAACATTTTAGCTGAGAAGGAAAGTTCTGAACCATCAAATAAGCAAACGTTTTTGGACAACATTCGGCCACTATATGAGCATCTGTCTGTAAGACTACACAGAGATTCAATTATTTTTGTTGATCGAAACCTATTAAATTTGTTTCAATTTTATCAACTTCAGTTGTCATTGCAAGGACGTTAGAGTATGATGATAGAAGGGAAGTTTTTTTTTTCCCCAGACTCACATATCTGACATCTCTGGACAGAAGATTTTGGTACTTAATGGGTCACCAATTTTATGTTAGCATATGGTGTGCGGATATTTGGAGGGAAATTGAGCATTATATCATCCATTTTTGGGGAATTTTCTACCTTTATCAGACCGACATGTGTGGAAATTCATCATTAGTGCTATTGCTATATTAACAAGGCATTGTATGTATCATATGCTCTACATATACTTACAATATGCATTTCATGTCAGTGGGTCTACATTTACAAATGAAAAATGGAAATGAAAAGAAATTTATGCCGGTTAGATGGAATGAATGTGCAATGATGGAGGACCCCTAGAAGTTCTTTCTAGTTGCGAGGATATAAGCTCATCTTTCATCCACCTTTTGACCATATGCCAAGAAGGTTTCCTTATTCCCAAACCCACTTTTAACGATTGGTACCTGATTCTGACTTTTTTGTTATCATTTCCTGTCAAGCTACCCAACCTCTTCCTTTTGAATGTCGATGTCTTTTTCGAATGGGTTGTCTGCTTCATTTATAAGTTCAGATATGCACTGGTGCAGGCATAAAGTCTTACACTGTCAGTGCAATCACCTGAAGCTGATCTGCCTTACTTATTTGCTATCCCTTACCATGGACAGTCCATTTCGTTAGAAAATAATTTGTGACTTTTTCCTATTATAGTACCTACAATTTTTTTACTGGTAATGAAAAATCATAAAGTTGCTATCATGATTTTTAACATGTGGAGTGAAACAGTCATTAATATGAGTATATTGCATGCCTTTGGGATATTTATTTTGCTAGGAAAACATGTTGAGAGGTGGAGAAAAGCTCCCATATTCAAAATGGTCCAACTATGATGATTTCAACGAGTACTTCTGGTACATAAATTTCTAGTCAAGTAGAGAAGAACTTCACTATAAAGCATGTCATTTCTTTTGGTAATTACCAGCTTTAAAATTATACGCTATTATTTATGTTGTCAATTACTGTGGTTTATAAAGGTCATCAACATGTCTTGAACTTGTCTGGCCACTGACAGACACCTCTATTCAGAATTTTACAAATGTAAGTCCTGTCTATTACTTTGGATTAAGTTTGGGTCTGTTTGTTCTATATTTTAGTTATACTTAATTTGGTTTGTCCTCAGTGATGAGACAAGAAGCTAAGGATTCAGTCTCTCATTTAGTCTATATATTAGAAATGTTCTGATTGATGATTTATTGAAGCTTTCTCATAATTTGAAGCTGCATTATGTTCATGAAGTACACCTTCGAAAATTGGTGATGATAACCTTTATTTCTCAATGTCAAAGGTGGAAGGACTGAAGTCTAAATGGACCAGTGTAAATAGCCATTGAGTTGCTATGCAATGTCTTGTTGGGAGTCATGACACCTCTTGTATATATATTGATCAATGCTGCATGAGAATTACTGATTGGCTAGATTCTTCATTTATGAGTTTGTTAGTTTTAAGACAAAGATAGTTTCATTTGGTTGTTCATTGGCTTTTGTTGGTTTGCTCACTCAGTATTCTTCTTTTCATCGTAACCCTGATAGCAGAAAATGTAATTTAAGATGTATATTCTTAAACTCCTTGCTATATTGTTGTCCAGGATAGAAGGGGAGACCGGCCACATGGATTGATTCTAAGAAAAAAGAATTTATTCATTGAGCGTAGGACCTTCTTACACTTGTACCATAGTTTTCATCGACTTTGGATATTACTTATTTTGCTGTTTCAGGTTTAACATCCCAACTTCACTTTTCTGGTTGGAAATACAACAGAAACATCTTTTTGATAATCACATTAAGAATGACTTTCACGTTCTTCACTGTTTTTTGTGCTTTGATTGGGATCTTGAGTAAACAGGTTATGGTTGTTATTGCGTTTTCAAACCATTTGAGTTTGGACAAAGTTAAGCTGTTGCTAAGTGTTGGTCCAACATACACTTTGATGATGTTTATTGAATGTATGTTCCTGACAAATATAATGAGTTTTGGTTCAGTCTTGAAATGTATGCTCATCATTCCATATTGATAAAATTTGGCAGCTGCTCTGGATTTGTATATGATGATTGGAACACTTACCCACACACAGAGCATAGTTAAAACCAGAATTATTTTGTGTCTTCTTTGGTCTGGAGGCTCTTCCATCACAGTTGTCTACCTATATTTGTAAGTGATACATTTAGCTTAGAAAGGATAGAAGAATATATTGCTTTCTTTTATGCTCTTTATGATTGAAAATTATGGAAACAGAAGTTTTAAAATTATTGATTGCGGTAGTGGCATGCTGTTCTTGTTTATTTGGGAGTTACGTGAGAAGCTGGTATCAGCTAAAGCTTCCTCTATCCTAAGTTCTAATTAAGCATTACGGAAACGTTCAACTAGAGAATGAAGCATGTGCGCATACATAGATACATAGATACATACATAGATACATACATTCATACATGTGTGCATGCATGCATACAGTACATACATACACACATGCATGAATGCATACATACATACTACATATGTACGTACGTACATACAGACAGATAGACGGACATATATTATAATCACATTGTTATCAATTAATTACAGTATTTCCTTTGGTCTGGCAACTTTGCAGGTTGGTGCTAATGGAAGAGGGAAAACGTGTGCTTGGTACTTCAGTGATTAATGTTTATGTTTTCTTGCTTGTGATATATGTTGCCTGCCATATTGTGGCAAATATATTCCTGAAGATACCTACTTTTCGGTTGTGGTTGAGAACATGCAACCAGCGTGGCATTGCAAGATTTGTAAACTGCCTTCATAGAGTAAGAGATTTCTTGCTTTGTGTAATTTATATTAAAGATATAGAATACTGGGACTATGTACTAAATACATGAAAATCCTTCCAGGAGCAGAGTTATGTTGGGCAAAGAGTTTATGAACCACCATTCAGTTATATAAAGTAAACATCTCAAAATATAGTTTCACTTGTTATATAAACGAAGATGTTTTTTGTCTATTTTATAATTGCTGGTGACTTGTATTCGAATTCTATCAGGTATGCGCTGTTTTGGATGCTGGTTCTCTCCCTCAAGCTTAGTTTTAGTTACTTTTTTCAGGTAAAAATACTGGTAATGATATGACAATGGCATCTTATGATACTATCCTCGAAATGTTGGTCAATAACCTTGTAATAAAAAGGTATATCTGCAATGCCACATGATTGTATCTGCCGACTCCATTGTCCTTGTGCTGATGGGGCCCATCATAAGGATTTGTATTTGAGTTTGTCTTAGCTAATAACGTTTGTTATATGCTCAATTCTAGACATGAAATAAAGGGGAATATGGCTCACCAGTCACAATTTGATGGAAGGATGTTAGACATGATGGAAAGGGTTTTGCGAGTCACAAATTTGATGGAAAATAATGGGTAAATATGTCATTTCTTGGCAAGAGTAGGCAGTCTGATATGCAGGCCGTAGATCAATACTCAGTTTTGTAGCAACCTCTCTTTGATATAGTAGTTCAAATGTGGAAATAAGGGTCTCGTTACATTCAAATTATACTGGGCGTAAGTTGAAATGCTGGTAGAGAAGACTCCTTTCTGGGATTCCATTGTGCTAGTCCTGGTAGGGAAGACTCCCTTCTGAAACGCTGTTTGTGCTAGTGCTGGTAGAGAAGACTACCTCCTGAAATGTTGTGGTGCTATTGATTTGAGTAAGATTCCTATCCAAATACAGAAAACTGGAGGTTTGCGGCATTAGATATAGACTTAAAGAAAGAAAGATATACTGAAGATACTTCTTTTAAGATACCAAAATGGCCTAGAGGACGAAATGAAAATTGCATTGTGACCTCTCCTTGGTAACAAATCGGAATGGTTCTAATTAGGAGTAAAAATAATAAAAGAAACATCTTATCTAGTTTCCTTTCTTCTATGAATTTATTCTAGTAACAGGTTTCTTTAAGGAAATTTAGTCTGTTAATTTAATAAATTGATGATTTACGTGCAATATTTTAATATATTGTCACGTTTACAGATTAGACAATACTTTGAAGTAAACAACGAATGTACGTATCAATTTCTAGTGCCATTATCACATTCTCTGTCTGTTTCTTTTTTGGTGTCTAGGTAAAGCCGTTGGTGGAACCTTCAATCACTATTGCTGGTTATAAGGGATTCACCTACCATTGGCATGATTTTGTTTCTAAGGGTATGCCTTGTTGAAAATGACTTTTAAGTTTCAGATTATGTGATTATTGTGTTACAGACACTTCAGATGGTATCCATTAGAAGATTAAGGTCAGGCCCTAAAGAATTAGTCTTCTATGGAGATATGTTCCTAGAGAGGCCAATAGAAATGATCAAGATATTTAATCATCATCTTAAGAATAGGACAAAAAATCAGGAATATGCTGTATAGCAGAGGACGCCATATCTTTGAGAACAACAAACCAAAATAGTTGTAATTAGAAATAAAAATGAAACTAAGAATCACAAGAAATCCCGTTTTTGACATGTTGAAGGTTCTTAACACAGAGAGATTGAAACTGAGACCTTCCAACACTTTAAAAGGTAGAGATAATGTCTTTTATGTCATGATAACCAAACCATCCTGATGGCTGGGGTCTACTTGCCCAGAAAATTGTTTCTTTTCAGTGTATTTACCCCCTTTGTTTGGTCGAGATCCCTCATGTGATGAGGAGTATTGGAAAGGAAGAGAGTTATAACGGCCTGTTGTTGATGAGCCTATGTAGTTGTCTTGTTATCATTCAACAACTTCTCCTTGTGTCTCTTGAATTCTCAGCAGTATTGTCTCAGTGTTGTGGACTTGACATTTCATTGCCTTGTTTGTGGCCAAGGCATTCTTCAGAGAAGCAGTGGTATCTTCTTCTTATTTCACAAGAACGTCATGATGGCAAACATGTTCTTCCAATTATTTACATATCTGGACATCCAAAGGGTAGGAATATCTTTTTACTTCGATCTTTAGCTGATGTGAAAAGGTTTAGAACTGTCCCATCACCCTGCAAAGCATGTGCGAAAAACGTTTATCCATAAAGTAGGCTCTAAGAACGAATCCATCATTCATCACGTCCAAAAAGTGTGCCTTCCTACGTAGAAATGTGATTGGGTGGGCTGCTCCATGTTCTTTCAGTAAAGAATTTGATGATGTCAGTTCGAATCATTCTTTTCTTTTCCATTTTGGTCAGATTGAGATAGAAAATCCGAACTGTACTGGAGTAGAGGTAGTGCATTCATATGTAAGCCATGCGACTTTTTTCAGCTTTCCAACAATGCCCCTCCCCTTGTTCACAAGCTATGAATGCTGGTCTATTGGCATAACTTTTCAAGCTCTAAAAGCCTATAGATACCAGTTACTGTTGGGGAAGCTCCTACCTTCACTGCGGCTATTATCTGGTGATGGTTTATCATGAACGCAATCATAAAAATATAAAGATCTCTCTTGACCTGTCCAGCTTTTGTCCCGTTTGAAGACTTGGTCGACACATTTCAAACGACCATAATTTGATCTGTCTCCTGCAATCGTATGTGTGCATTGACTTTCAGGAGCATCACAGGCTGAGTATCCATGAGAATGTTGACAACATGCAATTCCTATAATAGAGATCCTGTAAATGTGACCCCAAGTACAAGCAAATTGTTGTGGCACTGCTGGTCTGGAAGGCTCATGTGCAGCACATGTATATGTGTGTGCAGAAGCAACATCACACCAGCACTTCATAGAGATCTTCACTGAAACCTCATTGCTGAAAAACATGTCTAAAAATTTCCTATTGTTGAACTTTTAAAATGCAGTTAAGATTAGTGACAGAACAGTTAACATAAAGTACATAACACTTGATTCTATATTTGCTGTATGTGCAGGGAATCACAACGCTCTTACCATTTTAACTCTATGGGCTCCTATTGTTCTGGTAAACCGTTTGTTCAGGGTGCTCCTACTTGGTCAATTTTTGGGCATGGTTAATTTTCTATTGAAATGAGTTGTTGGATTCAATGTCAGTGAGACTGCATGCATGGAGGCTTACCAGTGATACCTTGGCTGTAGTTACCCTTATTGCATGTATTAGGAACTTGTGCTGTGGTCTGTCTCCCTGGCTTTCACATTGCTTCTCAGTGATGTGGGGTAGTCCTTTACATGCTACAATCAGTCAAGGACTACAGAAGTAGAGATGCAACCGATTGGATAATAGCGATTTTTAATCTGATGAAATGCTTCGTTATCCATGGTATTGACAAATCAACGTGATCTTTACAATGAGCGTGGGTATCTTCCGAGCTCTGAAGAGTCCCCATTCAATTCTAGTAATATGGTCAAATATAGGAATTTCTAATGTTCATGTTATTATTATTTTTCAAATCTTTTGTGGATTTCCTCAAAGCATTTTTCTTCCTTCTCTATAAATTTCAATTCATCAACGTTTTTGGATGCAGGCTGTCTTTAATAACTAGGAAGACCTAGCATAAAGTTTATTGTTACACTTTTGTAGTCTAGAATATTATTTGCGGTCTTCTTTACATGACTAGAAGTGTAATTAATATTTACAATATAGTAGTATATTCATAATTATGTTGTGGATGATGATTTTAATCTATATAATAAATTGTTTCTTCTATATACTATGCAGATATATTTAGTTGACATTCAGATTTGGTATACACTAGTTTCTTCTATTCTAGGAGGTCTTATCGGGGGAAAACAGCGGCTTGGAGAAGTATGTATTTGCTTTTGGTAATCTCCAGCATATATTTTCCAAATGACCTTTCTTTCTATATTTTGCACCAATCATCCATAAATTTCGTTTTGTGATAAGTATATATACTAATTATGAACAAGAAAATTATGGCTCATGCCATATTCTGGTCAAACATGGCAACAAGATTTTTCTAATGTAGTTTCATCACATAACTGTTTTCTATAGTTATTATCATTATCATTATTATTGTTACTACACGTCTTTCAGAATAGTATCATATTGTCAAGAGTTTTACAAATAACTCGAAGCTCTTTTTTTGTCTGAAAAAGATACGCTCACTTGACATGCTCCGACGTCATTTTCATCAGTACCCTAGAAAATTCATGGATAGTATGGTTGCACCAAACCGACAAGAGTTGTAAGTCTCTTCTAATCTGTAATTGATGCATTTTTGACCTCTAAGAAAGTTACAAGATATTTCTTGTTCTTGCAGATCTCATGGTGATGGACCATCATCTGATGTAAATTATTACATATATTCCATCTAGTAGGTTATGCTTTTCTTATAAAGATTTCAGTGGCTCATTTCTTATGTGGGAAAACTTTCTGGTTATTTTGTATCATCTGTTTCCATTTAGATGAGATTGTTTGCTACGTACTGGAATGAGATCATACATTGTCTCAGAGAGGAAGATTACATTGAAAACCGGTAAGATGAGATTTTTTTCAAATATGAAAATGTTTTCTGGAGATTATATCTGACTGGTATGAGTGAAATGTTTTAGTGAAATGCTCAGATCTTAGAAATTTCTTATTGGATTTGCCTGTTTTTTTCTGTTTTTAGAAATTATCCATTAAACTATACTAACGTCTCTTGGGAGGATGATATAATATCAAGATGGTATAGATCATGAGAGACATAATCCATTTTGAATTTTATACGGATTATGAAACCCTGAAACCCAGAACCCTAAAACTGGGCATCCTCTGTAAATTACCATATTTCTTTGGGGGATTTTTAATATCTCGTTTGTAAAGGCAGTGCCAATAGTCATTGTCTTTTCATGTGCACCGGCTCGAAATGTGTTGTGATGCAAGGATGAGATCTTTCTCTTACCCAGAGTTTGTCTTTCACGATATTGTTGTGTATTATTCCGCTATGCTGCTGTTCTTTTGTTGTTTAACTCCTCTACCTGTTCACTGCTGCTTGAAACACCTGCATTAGCTTAGACCTTGGTAATGCAGTGAAAGAGATTTTCTTCTGATGCCGGAGGGTGAAAGAGGTTTTCTTCTGAAAGACAGCAGAGTGATTCAATGGCCATTGTTCCTTCTTGTTGGTAAGGTATAAGTAGAGAAATGTTTCCTTATGAGATCATAATCTGTTTAGAAAATGATTCATGAGCTCATGTTGTAAACTAATCAGGTTAGTCAAGCAGTGAAGGTCGCAAAAGATCATGAAGGTAATCGAGAAAGAGCATGGAAGGAGATAAAGAAAGATATTTACATGCGTTCTGCTGTTCTGGAAGCATATGAAAGCTTGAAATTGGTTTTGCTGCACTTTTTCAATGAAGAGTAAGGATGTCCTATGAACAGCATTTAACCAGAGGTTATATTGCTGACACCATGTTTCCTTGCTTTTCAGATTACCGATTTCCCCAAGAGATGTTCCTTGTAAGGAACTTCCAGATATTGTCAATAAAGCTTCAGAACTTCTGGATGTCCTGATGAAATTCCTACAGGTGCACCTTTAAATCCTTTACATTACGGAATTTTATAGCAATATTCAATGAAATCTTCCGATTTCCCATAAAATTCTCTATGAAAAATACACAGGCATGTTCAAGCTTGTTGCACCATCAGGGCATAATAATGTTTTCTCTTTTTATTTCTTAGGTATTTGTACTGCATATGTTTAAGCCTTTAGTATGTTAATAATGAGCCTAAAAATATGAAGTAGGTCATACCTATATAATTCCTTATAATATGTACACTATGCCCATGACTTCTGCCTTGTAAGATTCACATATTTTGCTGAAATTCTCTAGTGACTGTCCGTGTCGAAACAGTAATTTTTTGTTCATGACCTGCTATGTAAAAGCATAATATTATTTTTATAAATGTTTTTTTGTTCGCAAACAACCTTGACATTGTTACTAACTTGATGTCAATCTCATGATCAGGATGATGAAAAAGTTGTTGAAGTTGAGAAATCAGTCAGTATAGCCTTTGATAAGCTTAAGAGGTTTGTAGAGAATGATTTGTAGAGTTAGTTCAGTAAGTTTGTAACAGGGATGAATGTGCATCATAATGTGCAAGCAGTGTCCTAGTTAACAATGTTAAGGGAATCTTATGATAATTCCTTTTGTAGATCCTGTAGTGCTTGGCATGTGGAGTTTGGAAATGCTTCAAATAAAATTCGTCGTCAGCTTACTGAAAAGCACAAACTGGTAACCTCTGTCGGCCATCAACTGAAACATACATTTTTTTCTTTGCTGAGACTTAGCTGCAAGATTGTGGGGAAAGATTTTGCAGAACTAAAATACATGATTTTGAACATTTTCTTTCAGCTCTTGTGAACTGAATTTTTAATGGTGCACATGCAGCGTTCAGATATACGAAGGTTACAGAATCTCTTAAAAGGAGATGGATCTGAAAGTATACCAAAAAATTTGGAAGCCCGTCGCCGGTTGGAATTTTTTGCAAACTCACTATTTATGAATATGCCTCAGGCTAAAGATGTTAAAAGCATGATGTCCTTCAGGTAGTATATTGCGACCTTAATTTTTGTATTCTACCACCTTCTAATACTTATCAGATCCTTTCCATTTCCTACTTTCAATCTGGTTTCTCTTAATTGTCTGTTTTTGAGAAGTGTGATCACACCATTCTGCTCGGGAGATGTGATTTACACAATTGAACAGTTGAATAAACGCGAAGATGGCATCTCATTGCTGTTTTACTTGCAAAAAGTTTTCCCAGGTGAAACACAACTTCTGGAATGTGTTTTTTCCCACAAATTAATTACCCACAACTGCCTTGCTTAACATGATTGTCAACATCTCACCCATGTATTGTAGAGTCACAGAACAAGATGATAATAGAGTTTTTCATGTACAGCACAAAGCTTAGGTTTCCAGTGCCTTATGATGAAGAAGAGCTCCCATCTGTTAAAAGTTGAAGTAGAAATCTGCAGGCTTTCCTCAAATTAATGCATCAAAAGAGCATGGAAATAGTTTAGTGGCAATCTGCATCACCTCATGCTTGAAATGAATATTCAAACACACTACAAAGTTTCTGTGTAGCCCCACTCACCATTATGCAGATTTCTCATGCTCACTGAGCTTTAGTTTATGTTCTGATGGATTATTATGTGAGAAATTCATATATGCCTGCATTACCTTGGTCCAACTCTGGCATACATCTTCAAAGGATCTGTGTGTAGAGGTTTTCTGTCAATCTGGACAGAATGTCATCCCGCCACTCCTAAGTATGATGATCCCATGATACCTAGAAAATGTAGGAAAATCATTCGAATTAATCTAGAGGTGTCACTCAATCTTGGACAGAATATGCCATCCTGCTACTGCTACTTAAGATCACATGATATCAGAAACGATATGATGATCATGATTGGTCGCTATTTGGCCATCATATATGGCATGGTTCTGGTGGTAGAAATGAAGGTGATCCCTATGGCAGAAGCTTAAAGCTTATACATAGAAAATGGCCCAGGAAGCTTGGGGGATTCCTAGAAAGCCTCTTTTGCTCCAGTTTCTTGTGCATTTGCAGCTCTTGGAACCTCTGCAAGAGGATATGAAATGCATACAATCATGAACTATTGTGTGACCGTTTTATCATCTATGCAGTAAATGACTTCTGTACCGAAATTCAATTGGCAAGAAACATCGAGTCTCATTGGTTGCTAGAATGATTAGGAGCAAAGCTGCAGTTTTTGATGTTATAGTCTGGATCAAGACATGGCATGATTCCAACAAGTAACTGGTACCCAATGATTTTATAAGAACACTGGAGATAATTATTGAACAATTAAAAACTTTCTCCACATAATGTCTGAGTGTCTCCCATTTGTTGTGGGAGAATGGTTTGGGGATGCCAAAGTGTTTCTTGTTTTATACAAGAAAAACCTATGGAATCTGAGGAAGTGACTCGTAGAATGATTAAAAGCAAATATCTTTCCTTAAAATTCAATCCTCTAGAGAAATGACATCAGTCAAAAAACACTTTTCTCTTTGTTCGTTTGTTTTACATTGCATTCTCTGTGGATTAGATTGATTACGGAAAAAGCTCGTTTTCTCTACCATTTTCCTTGTGTAATATGTAGTTCACCTTATAGGCCACTGTGTTCTTTAAAATAGGTAATGTATCTTCCTCTCTATCAGCATGTAATACTGATGAACTAAGAGAAATACTTATGCATTGTTATATTTAACAATAATCACTTGAGTAAATCATCAAAAATTTTCTTGGCCTGAATATAGTTACAATGCATACATTCTTGAGAATAAAATTATAAGAATGAATTATGAAAAGATCTGTAGCTTGAACTAACAGTGAAAGATTATTTTTGCTTCTAGATGAGTGGGAAAACTTTTTGAAAAGACTGGGCATGACAGAGGAGACATTGATGAAAAGAGTGAATCAACATAAGAATTTGGAAATAGCATTGAAATTACGTTTGTGGGCATCTTACCGTGGGCAGACATTAGCGAGGACAGGTATTATAAGAATTCTTTATTCATTTCTCCTTTACTGATAAATGCTCTTTGAAATCTCATCAAGCTAAATTTAATACTAACTACTACAGTTAGGGGAATGATGTACTACCACAAGGCTCTTCAATTACAAACACAATTAGAAAGTTCAGCTCCAGAAGGTTGGAAAAGAACACGTGTGACATTTTGCATAAGCATAAATGCATTTTGTCTTAGTTCCTTTGAACGGAAATCAGATTGCATCAGCCAAGATAAAGCCAGAAATTTTTCTGTAGGTGATACCTACCTCTGTTGCATTTTACTCATGTTCACATTCTCTAAAAACTGTAGATATGGCAGCAAACTTGAAGTTTACATACATTCTGGCGTGTGAGATGTGGGCACAAAAACAACAGAGGCAGCAGAAACGGGATATTCTTGATCTATTAAAAACGTATGAATCACTCTATATCTTTCCCTGTACTTTATTCAAGATAGTTCTTTTTGAACAATCTACGATGTGCTGTTGATGCAGTAACAAAGCACTAAGAGTGGCTTACATACAAGAGTCTGACGATAATGATGATAAGAACAGTAAGAACAATAAGGAATATTTTTCAAAGCTCATAAAAGCGGATGCTAAAGGCCGAGAACAAGTAAGACCATTTTTGATATTGTTCACATTCCTATTAATATTTCTTCCACCATTTTTGAAGAATATCAGTTTGACAGTCTTTCTCTAACCATAATATTGCATAAAAAATGGAGGAAGTATGTTTGATTTTGATGGTCTCTCTTGAAACCAAACTGAGTATATGAGATTTTTATACTTCCATCCTGTGCCTTTCCCCTCTGCAATCATGAAAATATATCAGTTTGACAATCTGTCTCTAATCATCATATTACATGAAAAATGGGGAAAGTATGTTTGGTTTTGATGGTCTCTCCTGAAACCAAACTGAGTTATATGAGATTTTATACTTCCCATTCTGTGCCTTCCCCCTCTGCAATCATGAAGAATTTGTCAGCATGACTCTCTTTATTAGATGTTTTAACAAACCCCAGGGGTATTTCATGTGAAATCTCAATCAATGTAGAAATTTTCCTGGAATTATCATTAAAGGCTTCCATGTTAAACGTGATTCCTGAGATCTGATTGTTTTGTTCATCTGTTACTGATTCTCTGAGAGTTATCATATGATCTACAGGAAATCTACAAGATAAAATTGCCGGGTAATCCATGGTTGGGTGAACGAAAATCAGAGAACCAAAACCATGCTATCATATTCACTCGTGGGGATGCTCTCCAAAGCACGGCTGTGGACCAAGTACAACCCTGTTTCACAAGCATAAATTTGAAATGCACCTTCTAAAGATGGACGAAAGATATTTTATTGTAGTTACTGTGGTATATACATCAGTAATCTGTGCTAGCTGTAGCAAGAATATCAAGGAATGGCTCTTATTGCCATAGCATGCACAAAGCAGATAGCTTACAATAATGTGAACTTTGAATCTATAATTCTTTTGAACCATATCAATTTGAAAAGCTGAAATGCTTTCTGTCAGTACTTTTTATATTCCCTCTTAATTTGTGTCTTTCTGAAGGATAACTATTTTGAAGAAGCTTTAAAGATGCGGAATCTGCTTGGGGACTTAAGGTTCAAACAGGCTCCATCGATCCTCGGAGTTAGGACCCATATATATACAGGAAGGTGGGTCCTTTTAGTGAGTATACTTGATAGACTCTACAGCTTGATAAAGTACATAAATTGTCATGTATTAAGGTTGAGTGTCTCATTTTACCATCAATGCACTGTGTCCTGCTTCCAGTGTTTCATCCATTGCCTGGTTCATGTCAAATCAGGAGGAAGCCTGGGTTACTCTTGGTCAGCGAGTTCTGGCCAATCCTCTGAAGTATATACAAATTAATCTGTTACGTACTCAATTGATCTAATTCCGAGCCAATTTATTGAGCTTCTAAATTTCATTATAGAGTACGAATGCAATACGGACATGGCGATGTTTTCGATAGGATTTTCCATATAACTAGGGGAGGAATAAGTAAAGCATCTAGAGGCATCAACAGCAATGGAGATATTTTTGCAGGTTTGTTTTAATGTGAAGGTAGGGACTAAATGAATGATTTTTCTCATTGCTACCTCTCTTTATTTTGATGTAGGATACAACTCAGTTCTCAGAGGTGGAAGCATCACCCATCACGAATATATCCAGGTCAATTCACTCTTTTTATGATTAGGAAATTTTATTGAAGTATCATTATGGAAAGCCAAGCAAGTAGTAGTTTCTTTATTCTTTTGCCACATATTCCTATATGCATGGAATCCGCAGCTGAGATTCGCATTTTTTATCGTCATGGCAAATAAAGAACATGACAAAATTGGGCTTTTAACTGAACAAGAGAAATTCTAGAAATGTTAATGTCGACCTTGAAGGTGCTGATTGTATTTCATCATAGATATCATATAGAGCATATACATTATCAAGAGTATCCTCATTGAATACTCTAGATTTAAGGGTTCAGTATAGGATGAGTTGCAACAATTATGACCGAAAATGGTGTCTTCTATCTTGTTCAGATAGCAAGCGCAAGGTAATCTGCTTATGTGATGGAGCCTCTTGTCCTAGAAGCATCTATCATGTGATCCTGCAACTCAGGAGGGTTTAGTAGTAGAGAATCAGTGTCAGCACCATTGCAGTAGGTCCTGTATTCGTATGTTTTATATCTTAGCTTTGGCAAAGGTTTGTTATGGAAGATCCTAAAAGCAGGTCTGATCAACTGGATCTGACCCAAAACAAGAGAAATGTTCTGAGTTCTGCTTGAGAATCTAAGGCAACTCTCTCCTGAAATTCCAATGCAGGCAAAAATCCTTATTTGCTTTGTATACCACAATTGCTGTTTTCCATTGAGTAGAAATGTATTATGAGACGGCAGGCCTATTTGCACACTTGTCATTCAACAAGAAACTAAAACGAAATGGGTGTATGATATAAGGATGTCTTTACCGATTCACTGAAGTGGAACAGGAGAACCGATTCATTTGGTCATACTTTTCAGCATCATGTGGAGAAGTCAGTCGAACGATTACTTACACCATTATAGACCATTCAAACTATGTGGCACAGAACCAAATAAAACATGTTTAGCATGTGTACTGAATCAATGGGTGCTATTTCAGATTGGGAAAGGATGCTCTGTGGGTTGGAACCAAATAACCATGTTTCAGGCAAAGATGGCTGTTGGAAGTGGTGAACAAAGTTTGAGCAGAGATTTATATAGACTGGGGCGACTCTTTGACTTTTTCCGGATGCTGTCCTTCTATGTTTCATCTGTAGGATTTTATGTATGCTCCATGGTATGTTGTTTGTTTTCTAATTATATTTTCAACCATGAAATTTCTGTAGCATGACGTGAAATCTGAAATTTCAGGTGTTGGTTCTTATCATTTACATCTTTCTTTATGGAAGAGCGTATTTGGTTAGTTTGTTCAATTTACACTTATTCCGCTGTGAATGCTCGGATGTTTGCTATTGATACTCGAGATTTTCTTTTACTTTAGGCTTTTTCTGGAATTGGGAGATATCTCAAAGATGACACTACAAGCTCTGCATCTGATATCATTTTGACAACAGAGCTTCTATTTCAGATAGGCATTATTGGAATAATACCAATCATCATAGAACGCATCTTGGAGGAAGGTGCTTTCAAGGTCATATAAAAATGAGTTTGTGTCCTTTATGGACGGTTCCTTATTATGTTTCTTATTTTGTTGGCATTATTTTATGCAGGCATTGGTAAATTTTGTAACACTGCAGATTCAGCTGTATTCAGTATTTTATACTTTCTTGTTGGGCACATGGACACATTATTTTGGCCGAGCTATATTGCACGGAGCAGCTGAGGTATGTTCAAACAATGTATAACTGTAGCTGAAAACCGATCTCTGAGTAAAGTCTAAAGATTGTTCTCTAAGAGGTGGCCTGTACGTAAACTGCAGGACCGAGAAACTGGAAGTGGTTTTGTAGTTAGACACACCCGATTTGCTGAAAATTACAGATTATATTCTCGAAGCCATTTTGTGAGAGGGTAAATCCCATAACATCAGAACAAGCATTAAGTTTGTGCATACCATTTGGAGAACATAAAGACATTGTTACATAAAGGAAGGTTTTAATTGTGATCAGATTACTCGAAATCAAGATGTCGCTGTGTATACACAATTGATTTTACATTGTTTATTTTCAATTTGTTGCTAGTTGCAGCTCATTTATTTTACTATTCCAGGCTAGAGATTTTGATGCTTTTGGTGGTTACTATCACATATGGATTCGAGAAATCTAGAAGCACCTATATTATTCTGAGCTTGGCAAGCTGGTTTCTAGCGGCATCTTGGCTTTTTGCACCCTTTCTTTTCAACCCTGCTGGTTTTGAGTGGCAAAAGTATAATTCCAAATTGAGTTCTTGAGTACACTACGGCTGTTTGGGGTTTCTCATAATTTCTTATTGCTAAATCACCAGGACAGTTGAAGATTTTTCTGATTGGACAAACTGGATTTTTTACAAAAGTGGCATAGGGGTGGATGTGAATGAGAGCTGGGAAACCTGGTGGAATAGTGAGCAGGTGAAGAAAATAAATAGAAAATTCCACTACTGTTGGGCTTGTGGCATGTCTTTCTTGCATAGTTGTGGCACTGTTGATAGCTTGCATATACTTCAGTAGTTTAGGCATTGTCTTCTGTATTCAATAGTTGGTGTCATGCAAACACCTGTTCACCATATGAATACGTATTTATTAGAATGTTCATGTATTTTTGTTGTTTATCTCAAGGCTGTGATTCCTTGGGCACTCTTTTGAGATGTTGTTTCTTGAAGATAAGAAAATCTAAGAGGATCATTTCCTGTGTACATTTTTTTCCTTTTTCTAAATTGCATTCAGTAATATAGTGGCCTCTAATTATGTATGTGCTACAAAAATTAATAATACTGCAGGAGCACATCCGCACTTTTGGTGGCAGAATTATTGAAACCATATTATGCTTGCGGTTTTTCTTTTTTCAATATGGGGTGGTTTATCAATTGCATGTGGTGAATAGAAATACAAGCCTCCTTGTAAGTTCAACTCAACATTTTTTCCTTCTATTTGAAATTTAGGGTAATCTCTGAGTACTACAATGTGGTTTTGTAGGTGTACGCATATTCTTGGCTGGTATTCTTCATAATTGTTGCTATTTCAAAGGTTTGTTATCGTCTCTCATATAGTGGTCAATAACTTCCGTTTCTCTTCCAACTAAGGTTGTGCTTCTTGTTATCAGGTTTTTACAATCAGTCAAAAGGTATCTGTAAATCTCCAAGTGTTCCTACGGCTTGTCCAAGGAATAGTATCTATGCTTTTGATTATCGCCATTATCCTTTTAGTCATATTTACAAGTGTTTCTGCTGGCGACATATTTGCCCTGCTGTTGGCCTTTGTTCCGACAGGCTGGGGGATAATTTCTGTGAGGTTCCCTCCTTTTGCTTTTTTATTCATGATAATAAGAAGAGAAACAATGGAAAGAATGAGGAGGTATGCATGGTGTGCATGTTCAAAAAGAGCTGCTTTTTAAGTAGGTCATCATGCAACTTATCCATCTTAAGGATATCCAATGTTAATCACATTCCAAAGAGTGGCCAATGTAAGAGACAACTCTCAAGTGCATTTTGTCTTTTCTTTTCAGATAGCTATCGTGTGGAAACCATTAGTGAAGAGGCTCAAAGTGTGGAGGCACGTTCGCAAAATGGCCAAGTTTTATGATGTGGCAATGGGGATGCTGCTATTCATTCCTTTGGTGTTTTTGTCGTGGTTCCCGTTTGTTTCTACGTTCCAGACGCGGATCATGTTCAATCAAGCCTTCAGTCGGGGCCTGGAGATCTCCCTCATTCTTGGTGGTGAGCAAGCTGTTTCCTCATCTGCCCCTCCTCGACCTCCCACTTCTTCATCAGCCCCCGGCTCTAGAAACCATGCCAAGTATAATTGACATGATGCCAGTAAAGCTAAAATTACTACAGTGGACCGGCAATAATCAATTAATCAAGCACAGTTTTCTGACATCAAAGGTTCGTAATCCGAATGAAATTGGAAGTAGTCGAATTAAGTTTTGCCGCGACTCTTTTTGTTGGTGCATGATTTACTGGTTTGTGTGCTTTTGATTGATTCTTATGTTTGTAATACCATATTACGAGTTAGTGTGTTTGACCTACAGCAACTCCAAATTATACTCCAAATCGTAACCGTTGACACTTCTAAAAGTTAGTTCCAATGTCATCCCATGCTCATATTTGGTACAAGTTTTTCAGCAAAAAGAAAAGTTTTAGAATTTGATTAGAGTCTGTAGTACTGGATTCAAATAAAACATTTATTCATTGATGGGGTTTTTGTTATCGGTATATTCTTGATCTGTGGCTATATATTTGCTGTAAACTTGTCAGTTTCAATGGAAGCTTGGGAAATGTGTGATTAGAGTGGCAAGTTGATTTGCAAATGCAACAAAATGATATTCCTTATTAGTGAGCCATAAAACACACACACAGACACGAATGCGCATTCATTCAGCAAGAGCATACATGAATCAGAAACATATTTTGTGTTTTCTCAGTTGCACACATATTGGGTAGATTTTTGGAAAGGAATACATATTTGCTGGCTTTGCTGATTGCAACATCTCGCAATGTCATGGGTCAATGGCCAATACGATTGATCACGCTTCCCATTTAGACGCAGTTAGGGGGCTTTTGACAGGAAAGGCTTTGGAGAAGTTTTGTTCCAACTTGAACGTTGCATTCCATCGATTCTCGAATCGATTTCACTTGCTTGCGGTCGGTTCCTCGAATCGATGGGGTAGACGTCGAGGATCGATCGTTAATGTCGGGAGTGTTGAGAGGGGTGAGGTGTTAGCGAGCCAGAATCTGGGAGCTTTCCATTGCTTGCATGAAACAGAATCCAGGAGCTTCCCATCCCTTCCACGAAACCGAATTCCAAGGGCTTGCATCCCTTAGCATGAAACGGAATCGAGGAGCTTCCCAATCCTTTCCATGAAACATAATCTAAGGA